>CM007314.1:702427-764501 GCA_000333855.2 Endotrypanum monterogeii | reverse complement strand
TCTTATACCCCTTCCCTCTCGGACAGACAGACACGAAGAAACACTCAAGCCACTGCTTCATTCGCCTCTGACCCGACCATACCTCGTCGCTATATATGCAGTGAATTTATCACATGACCACTTGTCTAGACAACGGAAGCGAGACCCTCTCTCATGGTCATTTCCGACGCATCGATGAAGAAGGGGTGTGTGGTGGCCAAGAGGAGGTGCAAACACGTGCCCCACGATGCTGGCGACTGCCAGTCAACATCTACTCCACGCCAACGAGATTGTTTCGAAGGAAAACTGAGGTAAAGAATTTGCTACTAGCGGTGCTTGACCAATCCACTTGCACTTCGGAAGATGTCTGGTGTGCTACAGCGCCTCCTCTCAGATCGTACTCCGAAGGGAACAAATGAAGATCAAAAGGAGTTGACGACATCCGCATGGGCGTATCATCTCCTCCTTCGTTTACACCGTGGTGACAACCGGGGTGATCCTCTCGTGTCTCGATGGGATGAGATTCGAGGAACTCACAGAGTCGAGGATCCACCACAGAGCTTGGCGCTGGCGGCACGCCGTACACCGGTATAGAGCACGACGAGGAGGTGTCGCAGCCCCGCGCGTCGTCCATGCTGATATCAGCTTTATGTTTCTGGGAAATCGAAGGTTGCACACAGGAAAAGGATGAGGAGGTGCCAAGCATGACGCGACTGAGACGATGAAGTCCACTTGTGGGATCCTCATGAAGGGGATGCAGCTCTGGTGGATTCCGTGTGCTTGCAGTCGGAGGCTTGATGGGGAACGTCAAGTCTGTGCCCGCAGCAGCAGGCGTACTCTCTGCAGTTCGCAGAGCTGCTAGCGGGACGTCGCTGGAGGGGGTCTCTAGTGAGGAGCTTCTGCTCGAGGACTGAGACATCCGATGCAGCCGCAAAGCGTCAGAGGATTCGATCCCTGTGGTCGCCACGACAGCTGACCCAAGTTTCCACATGGGCGGCAGTGTGAAAACGTTGTTCGGGTCGCTTGGTGTGCCTTGCTGTTGCTCAGAAGTGGCGGATATCGCCCTTACCACCATGGACAGTGTCGGGGGAGGCGGTGAGGATGTGTTTCCGTGAGTGACCACTGCACGCACGTGAGGTGCTGCGCTGTTCACCCTCTCAAGGGAAACTGGCGTGCTGATCGACGGCTGGGCAGGCGTGACACTATTTGGTGTTGTCTCGCTTGTTTCCCGCTCCGACGTGCCCAACTTGGCCTTGGCGTCGCTGCCGATGGCACACTGAAGTAAAGCAGTCCCCGCTGGGTACGGCGGTGCTGGCGGCATGCTCGTTCTCGTTTTAGAAAGCAGCAGCGCTGACGGCGGCAGCCACCCATTTGAACCCTCAGGTAATGAGACGTCAGAGGACGTGGTATCTCTCAAGGACACGCTTGAGAAGTGTGGCTCCGCGGCTGATGGCCCACGATCAGCGGCCGCGTAATTCTTCACCAACACCTGTCCTGTCGAGGCTAAGGTGCAAGACTGCTCGGCGGCGCTCTCACTCCTGAGAATCGGCTGCCACGCTTCCTCAGTCTGCTGACGCAAGGCCGCAGCTTGAAGGGGTGGTCCTACCGGGTGATTCACCTCCACTGTTTTACTTCCCATCAAGCCGTCCTGCGAGCGTGACAGAGCTGTGTCGGGGTGGAGAAGAGCTCCATCTGAGCCATAGTCTTCAACGACAATCGTCAGCTCCCCTTCACCCTCCTCCCCATTGCCCGCTTGAGAAACAGCAAGTGATGATTGCTGCGTAGTACTACCCCTACGGACGTGCTCGTCAGCGGCTTGAAGACTCTCCGGCGAATTCGATCCCGCGCAGCTGGAATGTCTGCCGCGTGGGTTGCGGGGCCGCTTCGATGCAGATGGTGCGTCACACGCTCGCACCGCGCCCCGTTGCCCCTCTGCTGGCTCTTGCAATGGCAGGTGTGGTGAGGTCATAGCCAAAGGCTTCGACGAATGGGACGCTCCCTCCGAAAAGGAGGGCGCCGCAGAGTCCAACGCACTCGGAAAAGGATGACCGGAAAGCAGCGCGCCTTTCTCCGCTTCACTCGCGACCCTGTCACGGTAAACCTTATCGCTGCCGAGGCGTCTGACCGCCGCTGGCACCACGGGCGTGGGCTGAGAATTGAAACTGCGGTCCGACTCAGGAGCGCCTACAGCTGCCTCCACAGTAGCGCCGCGACTGCGGAACCACACCAGCCACGAAGTCCGCTCCTCGGGTGACTTGGCGATAGCTTCAAAAATAACAGGACGGTCAGTGGAGAAGTCTAGCCCTCGTTGCTTCGAAGCTCGCGAGGCGGGGCACTCCTCCTCAACGCCTGACGATGCAAGACCCTCTGTTAGTGGTTCCTGTTTCTTGAGGTATGCAGAACGCTCGATTTGAGAGGTCACTCGCAATAGATTTGCGTGCGTGGCGCTTGGGGAAACACGAGTGAGACGAAAATCGAGCGAGACAGAGCGCTGGTCTCCGTGAACCGCCTGCTGTAAAAACTGCCACAGACGCAGTCGGTGCCTCGAGAAGTGTACTATGTGGTGCCTTCCTTTCGTCATGGAGGCCCTCAGGTAGTAGCGCCGGTGTCGTGTAGCTTCTCCCCATGGCCGGCAGTACAAGTACCCAGAACCGGGAGGACTGCCAAGCTCGTGGCTGGAGCTCACGGGCGAGCTTCCAACATCCTGGAAGGCAGTTGGAGACCCATTCACTGGAGGCGGGCCGCTTGATTGCGTTAGCCCTACAGGTGGAACCCGCTCTCCTCTCTCTTCGGCTACGAAGCTGGAAGGAGCAAGCGAAGTGTCAGCGACAGTCCGCACTAACGGGAATGCGACTCCAGCAGGTGGGGATAAGGGTTTGAGTGGGGACCCTGTGGGAGGGGCTTGGTACAGCCCACTGAGCGCATTAGCGGGAGACTCTGTATGAGTGCGCTTCCAATCCGCAAACGAGAGCACAGAAGCGGGCGGCTGAGTTGCTGACACAATAGAAGGTATTTCCTCACCAGTCGTTTTCTCATCCGCCGAGGAACAGAATTTAGATGTGCTGTGGCACCCCTCGTGCGCAGAAAAAAATCCCTGCCGCTCACTAGTCAGTCCACCACCAGCGGCAAAGCGTATAAGCATCTTTTCCATCTCCTCTGCATGTTGAACTGAAGCGAACACCAGAAACATGTGATGCCCTCCACGCAGCATGAAGACAATGCCGACGGGTCCCCACAACTCGTAGCGCCATTGGAGATCAGATCCCTTTTCGAGACCGTGACGGCGAGGATGGCGGTGCTGGGCAGGGATCCCCGATACACAGCTGCCGCCAGAGAAGGTGTCATTGCTGTCCTCCTCAGAAATGAGGTGGCCTTTGACGTCAAACGAAAGCACCAGAGGTTTCCGGAAACAGTAGCGGCGAATGGAATAGATATCTTGAAGCTGAACCTCTCGCCTCGGGCACCGCGGGTGAGCTTCGTCTCGGTAACGCCGCCGATTTGCGAGAAGTATCTCTCGGGGGACTCTCGCGTCGGCGGCATTGGGCACGTTCTCGAAGACGGAAACACTTGGTGGCCATACGTCGCCGCTTGGCCCACCGACGCTTCCCGTCACAGTGCCTGAAAGTGAACCACCCGGTCCTTGATGCCACATCAGCTCGTGCCGGAGAGCGGCGTTAAAATCAACAGACTCTGCATCCTCAAGAACGAGAACATCGCCGAAGCAGAGAAGTCTCCGGAAGCACACCCACGATCCCGAAGCAGATGCGCTGGCCAATTTCCTGTCCCGCTCAGCGGACCCCTTTCGAGAATTCGCGAAAGCAGCACTCTCAGAGGGGCGCTTAAGCGAATATGATCTGGTGCGATGACGTGTCAGCGGCCCGCCACTGCTCCCGCTCTCACTGGCGATCCACTCAAGCACATCGAAGGAAAGAAGCGGCGTCGACGGCAGCAACGGGGAGAAGCGCACTTGCTTCGTCGAGTCGAACAGCAATTCCCCTGATTGCATGGAAAATCCTAACAGGTGTGAGTTGCAATGCTGCACAGGGGGCAAAAGAGCGCAAGTGTGTCTTTTTTTTTCCCCTTCTCGCGTAACTGTGAGGGGCACACACTCACCACTGACCCGACCGAGTAAATTTCAAGCGGTGCGACGGAACGAAAGTGTGAGCAGAGAAACGGCGGCGGGGGAGGGGGGGGGGGGGAGCGGACCACTGTGGGAACTCGAGCCGTGACTACAAAACCAAGATTATATAAATATATATATATATATATATATTTCGCTTATGAACGAGATAAAAAAAAAAACAGAAGAATCTGCCGGTAATTTGTGTGTCTGTGTGTGTAAGTGTCTGTGTATGTGTGTGTGTGTGTGTATGTTGGGCAAAATCACTTATGACCTCTTTATACACCGCTAAGGTCAGTGCAGTAATTTCTCAGAGCTTGACTCCCTTGATACCCCGCATCCGACTTGTACGTAAGAGAAAGTATACATATACATACACGAAGAAATATACAAAAAAGTAGCGTGCAGAAAATTTTCTCTTACGCGTAATCAGAAACACACCCCAGCGCATATGGCGCGCACTCAGCTACAAGTATAGCTCAGTCACAATGTTGGGCAGGAGTGCAACTCAACACCATGAAGGGAAATTATAAAATATGTAGTACAAACACGTTCGGGATATAATAAAAAGGGGAGGAAGGGAGCGAAGAAATCTAAAGGAGAAAAATAAAACTTAAGCGTAGCTGTATGAAGATAGTAGAGATCTAGAAGAGGTGAGACAAAGACACATACATACACACATACATACACAGCAGTAAAAATAAATATGATAGACAAAAAGGGGATCTATTCTTCTCTCAAGTGCAGAAAAAAAAAAGAAGAATGAGAGGGAGAGCAGAAAAAGAAACGGAAAAACACCGACCCCCTCTCTAATCTTTTTTAGTGTACTTGTAAAATTTGCGTTGAAGAGCCTTGGGCGTCAGCTCGTATGTATGTATATGTATATGTATGTGTGTGCGTGTACGTGCGTGTGGAGGGGAGAGGGGTGGAAGCCTATCCGCCTATTGTGATTGAAGACAGGCTTCGTCGGGCAATAATGTCATCACGACCACAACCCAACGCAGAAGAAATGTGAAGCGGATTTGAACAGACGAGAGAGCACGCACGCACGCACGAGGGAGGGAGGGAGGGAGAGGTGGTTGATTAAAGAGAGAATGCAGTGTCGCTACATATGAAAAACCGTGGTGCACGTTTTCCTGTATTTTTTTTTCCTCCGCGCAGGTGAACATAGACTCAGTCCCATGGAAGACAGAAAAGACACACACCAAATAATCCAATTAACCCATCTGTACAACTATACTGTCTATTGGTCTCATAAAGTCCGTGATTAAAGTGTGTATCGACTGGCCAAAGATTTTTTTTTAAAGGATTCCGGACAGCGCGCTGGCACATGAGAAATAAACGACTAGGAGCTGGGGAGGAACAACCGGTAGGGCCCAGGAGTCATGTCGAGTGTACCTCATTTCCTCCGCTCTACGCTTTATATATATATATATATATATATATATATTTGATGCGTTTGCAGCCACCCACCCACAGACGCACAAACCTACCCACCAGTCAACCACTTCGATAAGTACCGCCGGTGTATGTGTGTGTGTGTGTGTGCGTGCATGTGTGCTATCCGTTTTTGACGAGCGGCGCGTCCGCTTATACGCTATGGTGACACCGATAAGCACGAGCATGCATAACCACTCACAAATGTTGCTGTCACTTTTTATCCGAGCTCCGTTTGCTGTAGCGCGAGTTACGTGCGTGGTATGAATACCGAGCTCAAACTGAGTCCGAGACCACTGTGTGCGTGAGCGGAAGCTAACGTAGTTGGCCAACGAACACAAAACACAATGAAAAGATATCATCACAAGCTGCCAAACGAAACATGTTCGGTGGCCCGTGCACAGCCGGATCAAAAATAAAAAATAAAAGACTGCAGACTTTGCGCATGTTTGTGGATGAAGCAACACGCATGTTCTTCCCCGCACTGTTAATTATGAACCATGAAAATCGAAACCATGCGAACTTGTCATGGATACAAAAGAGAAAAAATCAAAAAATCAATTAAACAATTCCCAAAACGTATATATATATATGTGTGTATATATATATTTTTTTTTTAGGCATACTAGGGTTGTGGTGTCTACACCGAACCCCCCCACGTAGATCTTCTAGCATCCTTTGGGAAGAGGTGCCAGGGGCATAGTCTTCAGGTCTGGTGATACCGTGAAGGGTGCCTCCGTCTTAGCTCTGAGCTCCTCCAGTGTGCATCCCTCAGCTATCTCGGTCAATATCAGCGAGTTGACACCACCAGGAACCTTCTTTACAACAAAGACAGCCAAATCAGTGATGATCAAATCAACGCATCCGCGACCCGTGAGCGGTGCGCTGCATTCCTTGACGATGCGCGACTTGCCTTCGTTATTCGTGTGCCCGATGAGCACAATGGTTTTGCACCCGCACGCAACCAAATCCATGGCACCGCCCATGCCTTTCAAAACCTTACCGGGAATATACCAGCTGGCAATGTCACCCGTGCAGGAAACCTCCAAGGCACCAAGCATTGTGAGGTCAAGGTGACCGCCACGAATCATGCCGAAGGACTCGGCGCTGTCAAACAAAGAAGCGCCATCCCTGGTCATGGTGATGGTCTGCTTGCTGGCGTTGATGAGGTCGGGGTCGACTTCTTCCGGCAGCGGGTACGGTCCAATACCAAGCAAGCCGTTCTCGGCCTGCAGAATCACATCCATGTCCGCGGGAATGTAACCAGCGACCATGCTTGGGACGCCGATCCCGAGGTTCAGAGTCATGCCATCGTGGATCTCAAGGACGGCACGCCGAGCGATCTGCTGGCGGCTCACCACATCCACCTTGTTGCCGCGCACGGTGGAACCTGTATTATCTCCACTACGCGTGACGACAAACTCGGCAGCGCGCTTCGGTTTCGGTGGACACACCAAGCGCTTTACGTAGACTCCGGGAAGGTGCACCGTCTTGGGATCGAGCTCACCGCACTCGACAATCTCTTCCACCTCGGCAATGCACACCTTTGCCGCCTTCGCAGAAGCAAGATTGAAGTTTTGCGAAGTTCCGCGGAATACAAGGTTTCCGCGTTTGTCGGCCCTCCACGCCCGCACGAACGCAAAGTCCGCTGACAGCGCGGTCTCTAGGGTGCACCAGCGCCCGTTGAACTGTCGTGTCTCTCGCGGCTGGCTGTACTCAGCGACCTGCATATGACGTCCGGGAGCGAAGCGCACAGGGAGGCGGCCCTCTGCCACCGCGGTGCCGTAGCCCGTTGGGGTGTAAAACGCGGGCAGTCCGGCACCTGCGGCGCGCAGTCGATCCACCAGCGTACCCATGGGACAAAACTCCACACGAAACTCGCCGTTGAAGAGGTGCTTCCCGAAAACAGGATTTTCGCCGACGTAGGTGGTAATGGCCTTCTTCAGCTGCCCGTCTCGCGCAAGTGGGCCAAAGCCATTCTCTATTCCACTCATCGTCAGTCCGATAACGGTGAGATCCTTCACCTTCGCCGCGTTGATCGCATCCAAAAGCTCGAAGGGGAAACCACATAAACTGAAGCCACCGACGGCGATGGTGGCACCGTCACGAATATCCTTGACGGACTCGGCAGCTGTCATGATCACAGGCCGGAAGACCTGCACTGTACGGCGCAGCATCGTGTCTGAAGAAAATGAGTTGTCCTCGACTGAGAAAAAAAAAGAGAATAAATTAAGTAAAAAAAGGAAGCGTTATCCTCGAGACAGAATAGGGGAACGCTCACAGAAAATATGAATATATAAATATATATATGCCTGCCTGCGTGTTTGTGTGTGTGCTTGTGTTCAAAGAGAGCGAAAGAGATCAGTAGAAAATAAATACGCACGCAACTGTGTGACGCAAACGAAGCGACCGCTAGCCTGACTTTCTCTTCCTTTATGAAAACAAAAAAAAAGAAAAAAGAGGAGAGGAGAAGGAGTCAAAGAGGAAGAGAGGAGGGGGGGCTCGGGACAAAATAACGTTTTTTTTGGGGGGTGGGGATGGGGTCGAAACCGCTACTAGAAGTAATGGAGACGAGGGAAGCAGACCTATGAGAAAAAAAAAAACCTCGTATCACAAAAAAAAACCTTTCGAATAATGGGTCCAACTCTTTTTTTTTTATCACTCGCTCACTCACTCACACTTTGTGTTGCCCAGAAGCTGTATGTTGTTTTTTAAGGAATCGATAATGAGGAGGGGAATAAATAAACGCAAAGAGGGCAAAAAAAAAAAAAGTATTTGCAGGAACTCTCCGGACAACGGGTATACATATGCTTTTAATGATGTGATGACGTATGTCTCAACGCGCCGTGTGGACCAGTGTTTGTTTGGGGGTTGGTGGATTGAGGTAAGTGTATGTGTGTCGATATAAAAAATGAACTGCCAGACAAACACAAAATATGAGTCAAACAAAAACGAGGAAACAAGGCGAGACGATGGAAAATACATCAGATCAGTAAAGAAGCGTCCTGAAAAAAAAAAAAACATCCGACTAGGAATACTAGAAAACACACAAATGATAGTGAAGTGTCTTTCCGCCTCATCCCTCTTTTCCGGTTTTAGTCTTTCCGTCACACGCAATCACTGCAAATAACTGAGCTCCAAAGAATCGCGTGGAAGCGGTGCGGACGACGAGAGCCCACGGCCCTTACCCCGAGCTCATGTGCTTCAAAGGGGCTTTAATGTGCCGCTTACAGGCATGGGGCTGGCGCTGCGCCGATGAGTAAGGGGCTCGGCTGCCAGATCTCGCACGAGATGGCCCGACAGCAGCCACGGCTCCAGGACAACACAGCTAAGAAGTCACTTCCTTTGTTTTCTTTTTTTATGTTGCGGAGCCCTAGTGATGATTCCTATTTCGGTATCTTATAGCAGCAGCCGTGTTGGCGATCAACCTCGATACGACACAGAGTTCGATTCTCTACAAAAACAAACGACCTGCTGAAACACGTCGTGCATCGCCAAACGTAGATGGTCAGCCCGCAAAACCCGGGATGACGACCCTCGCGCAGGCTCTCAGATCGACGGCTCCAAACTAGAATTCCTCTTACGAGAAACAATTGGCAGTGACATAGCTCAATGCCTGCCAAATCAGCAGTAACACAGCTGCCCTCACCATGACCCACATCTGGTCCGAGTGGCAGGCGGTGCTGCCGCACATATCACCTACGACACAAGCCCCCACCGCGGTCAGAGATCGCCCTGTACTCGAGGACCAACGCACTCCTTGCTCGACAAGAAGACAATGCAAGGTGCTTATCGCTTTCTTCGGTGGCTCGAAATGTCTTTTCTGTTGTTGTTGTTTATTATTATTTTTTTTTTTTTTTTTGGGGGGGGGGGGGTAGGGGAGCTTCTATACTCCCTTTGCGCGGAAGTGCGTGTCTTCCACCAAGACTTCGCGCTTCGGCTATCTTGGCGAGGTTTGAATGAACTTTGTTTGCCCACTGCAGCAATTCATCTGGAATTCCTGACAAGAGAGAGACGAAATCAGACCCCACGCATTCGTCACGCAGTAGCCAGCAAGCTGCCACAAAAGGGGGTGCAGCTGCGCGCAGTCGGCCAATTGAAAGAGGCGATCGACAAGCTACACCGCTCCAGTGACCGTTTTGAGGGCAAACCCCCTTCCCCGAGGGAAAAAAAAAAAAGCACCGTCAATACCGAGGCCTCTGTACACAGTCTGTTCATTAATTTAGCTGACATCTGCTGGAGGGAGGGAGAGGGAGGTCGGACCTGGAAAGGAGTAGGTGACGATGTTGCGGTCGCCGCTTACGGCTACGCATGTGACCCGTCCTTCAGTGACGAACCACTAAAGCTGTTACGACTAACCTCTATCTGTTGGCCGCAGCGCTGCATCTCCCCGTCTCGCTCCTCTGCGGAAGAAAGGCACAATCAAAATAGGGAGTGGCACGGATAGGTGCATGGAGTACAGCTGTCGCTAGACACACCGGGGCGAACAAAAAAAACAGCGTTCTGTCACCTAATACAGTCGAGGACCGAAGTGGGGAAATGATTGGGCCAAGTGGATAGGAAAAAAAAAAATTGTGCCGCTGCTAAAGGATGGAAGAGAAGTGCGCTGTGTGGCCAAACAGGACTTGGGCCTCCTGGTCGATGGTGAGCCGCACCGGCGCAGAAGTCTCTAACACGTTCAAAATAAGAAATACGTTTGCAAGGGATTTGGTGCTGAATAAGAGCACAGTAAGCTTGCACCGTTGCTCCTCTGGTGGGCTCCGCATGAATAGCCGTCCGACATTCTTCACCAGAAGACGTAGTGAAGGTGGGTGGATCGATGATCCTGTTGGCTTCAGGTATCTTCGCAATCATCTTGCAAAGGGCGATATTGACATCATCTCTCTAGTAACAGAGCCCCATTGACCTACACATTCACACGGAGTGGTCACGAAAAAATAAAAAAATGCGAAGTGGAGGAAATAAGATAGAGAGCACTAGAAGCGCACGAGAACGGAATCATTCAGCTCATGAGCGACTCTACGCCATGCTGGAATAGTGAAAAAGTAAGTCCGCAACGTGTGTGAGAAGTGGCCAGAACCACTGCTTTTGCAAACCCATTCGATCGTAACCACCCACTCCAACGAGAGAGAGAGAGAGAATCCAGTGGAAACAAACTGGGAAAACTCTCCCAATCGAATATCGATAGCATAGCCTGTGCACATAGCGCACAGCAGCCACAGTGGCACGCATCTGAAACGATGCATGGAAGCTCACCTTATCATATGCAACATTGTCTCTCTCTTTCTTGCCCCTTTTCCCTGCGTGCAGTGTTTCTGCTGTGTTGAGGCATACTTATAGACATCGACATTCTGTGTTTTGGGGCAAGGGGGGGTTGGCTGAAATCCCCGAAACAAAAAGTGGGATGAGCAGCCTGCGAGACCGTTTCTCCCTTTGACTAGTGTCTCGCTCGCCTTGACCTCGCGAGTCCGTTCTCCTTTTCTGCCCCGTGGCGTTGAGAGAGGTATAGGCGAGGTGCAAGCGTATATTTGGACGCGCGCTTATGTGGGTGCGTGAGTGTCCCTCTCTCTCTATATATATATGATATATATAATGTATATGCGTATCGTAAATATATATCTAGATAATATGCGTGTAAGCGTATATGTATGTGTGTATGATTCCCCATCTCTTTGAACGCGTCAAGAGCACAGCCGTGCCTCGTCGGCACCAACTCGACGGTGTCACCAATGCCGTTTCTATACAAATATGTATGTCAAGAATGAAACCAGGAAAAAAAAAACGGGAAGGAGCGCAGGCAGAGGAGGGCATAGCCCGTGAGTGAAATAAAAATAAAAACAGAAACTCAGCTAATGTTCATCTCCTGCTCGATCTCCTCTCCCTCGTTCCTTGCACAAGGAAACAGACACACATGCGTCTGCTAAAAAAAAAAAAAAACGAAGATGTAGACAAAGAGCCGCGATTTTTTCACTCGCCAACGTCTACATAGAGGAGCCGTCTGACAAACTGGCAGTTCCATGTATGTCGACAAAAATGCAAACAAAATTAGATGGTGCACATGTGTACGAAGCACCCGGTTGCCTACCTCAAGGCAAGCCTTTGTCATCCCTTCTTTCGTAAGCGCTCGGCCCGTCCATCCTTCTCCAGATCCTCTTTGCGCTCAATCCGTTCCAGTTAAACGAAAGAAGATGCGCTTTGATGGGCTGTCGCGGCCCGATACAGAAGCCTCTGCGCCACCGAGCACCGGCCACCCATCGAGGATGCTGTTGATGAGATCTACAATTGAGGATGTAGTGCAGCGAACGCGCAGGTTCTGCAGCTCCACCTTCGCCTGCGAATCGCTGCACTGTCCTCGAGCAAGACGACGAAGGATCTGCGTTACCTCCTCCAGCTCTTGTGGATACGCCAGGCCGGGAAAGCGCAGCGACACAGCACCGGAGCAGCCGCCATCCACACCGTTATGGTACTTCCTGAGATACACAAAATGCGGTGCATTGGCGTCGAAGGAGACGAAGTTGCCCTGAAGCGTCCGCTCCGCCTCCCGGTCAATGGATGCGGTCGTCACACAGCCCACTTCCGGATCTATGGCAAGGCCGTTATGTTGCAATGTCAATCCCCACAAAGAGGACGTCACAGCTGGGATGTCGAGCTTCTGCTGGAAGACCACCTTTCCATACAAATCTACAAGGCTGAGGTTCAAGCGATGGGAACGGGTGGCCAGCATCTTCGTCACAAAGTCGGAGCGGCCCGTGCTGCCCCCGACGCCATCCACGTCACATACGATACGGAGATGTGGTTGGCATAGAACGCGCACATGAGCGTCCTGTCCGACTGTCTGGAAGGAAACATCCATGTACGGCATCGCGGCCGCCAGACTTCCAGGCGTCTTTTGCTCAGGACTCGGTATCGTAGAAGAGGGCAGACCGAGACCGTGCAACGACTCCTGAGTAGATGCCCTCGGTGCAGGCGGCTCCGCAGAAGCAGAAGAAGGATACAACTCCTGCCGAACACCAAGGATTGTAATTATTTTTTCTACCTTTACACACCCCGTTGCTGGATCGCGTGCCGTAAGACGAATAAAAAACGGTTTGTTCTCCCCCTCAAGGACACCACGCGCCGGTATGCGGCCACGCAGCGGCAGCACCTGCGGTGTCTGGTCGTCCACGGCACCGAGCAACTGATACTGTGGCTGAGTCGAATAAATATTGTCTACATAGCCCGGACCGCAAGTGAAGAAGATCTCGTCTGGGGCAACCTGCGCGGCAATAGCAGCCTGCGCGCTGACAGACTGCGTCGCAGCAGCAGCACCGCTCGCAACTGCACTGTTTAAGCAGTTTGTGAGAAGCGGGATCACGCGACGCCCCTGCTCGGACAACGGCGCCGTCGGGATATTACTAAGATCTCTGGCGACCTCCGGTGCGCGCATACTGTTACGCAGCAAGCAGTCCACCAGACGGTTCAGTAACTCGGTGTCCGCCCTGTTGCCCTCCGACACTGTCGCGCCAGTGGTGCCCGCCGCGCTGGTCATGGCCATCTGCACTCGGCACGATGACACGACCCGGTTGGTCAGCGCTTTCGTCGCCGTTAGCATCGCGGAATGTCCCGCCTTCAACGCCAGAGAGCCGAAAGAAGGGATTTGGCGCGCAGGATCATTGGCAACGGCGGCTGTGATTGAACAGCCGGGACACTGTAACGCCTCCAAGCCATTAGCGGAGACAGTGAACGATATGGCAGGTGGCTGATAGGCTAGCAGGTCCCGCACAAAGCGCACAATGGTCATGCCCGGAATCGTCGAAGGTCGAATGCTCTCCACGAGGCGGCGTTGCTCCTCGGTGTCTGACCTTTGCAAGGCCTCAAAAAGCTCCATCACCCAACTCTCCGACTGCGACTGTGCCTGGGTGTTCAGCTGCTGCAATGTAGCTACAGGTACGGGGGCGGGTCCACTGGCAGCATCGACAGCTACCGGTATAGGGGCTGGGGCGCGAGGCATGGGTAGGGCCACGCCCGCTGAGCCAGATCTCGGGGCGACATCCAACGTCACCTTTGAGACAGTGCCATCCACATTCGGCTGCTCCACCACTACCTGCTGAGGCACTATACGCGGAAGTGGAACCGCAGCGGCAGGATCTGCCTGCAACACCCCGCCCACTGTAAATTTGCTGCCTGCCTTTGTGCTCACAGCAAGCCCAGCCTCGACATCGTCCTTGAGCTGCAGGTAAGCCGGTGGGGGCTCTAGGGCTGGTAGGTGCGATCGTTGCCGCAGTCGTACTCGCCCCTGCGCGTCGCGAACGACAATCTCCATCGTTTGTGCTTGGCTGTGACTAAGCGGTAGTTCCACCACATTGACACCAGACGCAGAGCTGCCGCTTTCAGCCTTCAGCTCCACTGTGAAGCCTGGCGCACGCGCGACAAACCTTGGCAGCGATGCGGTCATAGGCTCCACGGGACTAACCACCCCAGCATTAGAGAGAAGAGAGGCCTCAATTTGCGTCTCCAAGTACGGTATATCCTCTGCAGGCGCCCCCGAGGTCTTCTCAGCGAGTCCGGGACTCTCCACTGGTGGCAAGTGAAGGCGATAGGGAGCGCCGTCGTATGGGACAGCCACCGTCCCTAGCACCGGTAGGGGGATCACCTGCCCCGTAGCGGCGCACATGAGCAGTGCTGGCTGGTCTGGTGCACCAGTGGCTCCGCGAAGTATCTCGAGGGTGAAGTGGGTGCTCCCCGGTGAGGAACCTCTCATCTTTTGAACGCTGCCCTCCGCGTGCATCGGTGCACCAGACTGCAAAGGAGCCCTTTCAGCGCCGTCCGGAGACAGCGCTGATTCCCCAGCAAGCGCAAGCAGATCGAGTGGTGCATCGTGAATGGACATGTTTGCAACGAGGGCGCACTCCTTTGTTTGGATGGGAATGCGAAACCACCCAGCCATAGGTCGCAATCGACGGCCGTCTGCAACGAAGTACACCGCATCTGGACCACACCCATCCGGCGCACGCACACGCAAAACACTGGTGCCCTCGCTGCCGTTAAAAGTGAGCCTGCAGTAGTGCTTCGTCTTGGACGAATTAGCCTTCACGGTGGCGATGAGGTTGTAGTCGTGGCCATCACCAGGCACCATAAATGCAGACCCCTGGTGAAGTGACACCGGTCGGGGAATACCACCGTCCACACCCAGCTCGCACTCCAGCTCCACTCCCTTTGGAGTCTTCACCTGCTCGATGGTCAAGTTCGATCCGGTGATGCGCATCCCAATCGAAGTGGGGTTAATCTTGACGACACCACTATGCCCATGGTTAAGGCAATCGACCAGTCGGTGCTCACCACGAAATGGGTAGGCTGCGTCACTCATGTTGCTCCCGATGGGAAGCAGCTTCTTGGCGGTGTGTGGCATGGCAAACAGCACAAACAGTCAGACGGAAAACAATCAATAAACAGTCAAGAATATATATATATATATATATTTATATATTCATTTATGTTCAAGCACACGATCAACTACCCACGATCCAGGAAAAAGTCAACACGATCCGCTGCGTATGTATATATATATACATATATATATTATATATATATATATTTATGCATGCGTGTATGTGTGAAAGTCGCACGGGATTGATACACAAGTGGCCACCGCAAAACGAGAGAGAAGGGTGGGGAGTTTGTGTGGTCCAAAAAAAAAAGAAGGTAGAAATAGACTAGACGTTCTAAGAGCAACCAGACGTCAACAGAAATATGCGTTTGATCGTTTGTATGTATGCATCTATCTATATATCAATGAATATATATATATATATATATACTTGTGTGCGTGTGCGCCTTTAAGGATGTTTACGGGTGTGGAACAGGGTACGCGGGTAGGAAAGGGGGGGGGTGAACGAGAATAAAAATTCTTTCGTATCTCTATGATGTACGTCTCCCCAACTCCTTGATGTGCGCACAATGAAAGCCGTCACCGACGGGTAGGTAAAGGCAATGAGAACAAGCAAGAAAAGAAGTGAGCGATGCAGAGAAGCAACAACACATGTTGGGTATCCGTGTAAAGATAATCAATCCATGGGAGCAAGAGAGAGAAAGAGGTGCCAAGAATTATCCGAACAAAAGGAAAAAGTAGTGCATCTTTTGTTGTTGTTGCTGATTGGAAGGCTTTCGGAAGAAAAAAAAAAATTCTTTTCTTCAGAGAAGAGCTGTTGAGTGCACACTGAAGAAACAGAAACACAGATGACACACCAACTTCATCTGCAATTGCGGTTAGAGTAGACAGGGTGGGTGTCTGAATTTGTGGTGTGTGTGTGTGTGTGTGTTCGCGCGAGAAAAAAGAAAATAATAAAGAAAGAATCGCAGCACCGTGCACTCGAAAGAACGAGAGAGTTGCATGCTTTTGTCTACCTGAGTCAAATTCGCACGCCTTTAAGTTACTGGACGCGCGCACCGTCCAAAAAACATGACTTGTGCGGCACCGTAGAAAAGGCTCTATAGATGTAAGCGATGCATATAGGAGTACGTTCGCCCTTAACCCTCCCTTTCCCCTCGCACAAACACACATGCACACTTTCATTTCTCAAGAAACAAGGAAAGCAGCAACTTTTTAAACCCCGATCCTTGCCTTCTTCGGTGCATTCACCTCCCATTAGTATTATATATATATATACTGAGTAATGAAAAGCAGCTTGAGCATGCATCTAGCCGGATCAGTGAGGTGCGGTTGAACACCCTCCACGTCGGCAGAATACGGAGTGTGCGAGAGGAACAAAGTATCTGATGCATGTGCAGACTTTTTTTGTGGGTGTATGGAATGTTACGACTTAGACACTCCCGAATCTTATTAAATCTTGCCTCAGAGGCCGAGTCGCACTTTAAGCTCCGCTACACGCTCACAAATCTCCTCCACAGTGGAAGCCATCTGTTCCAGTGTGTCATTGGCGCGCACGAGCACAATATCCTCTTTGTAGGCCTCGCGCGCCTCCTCCTCGCAGATGCACTGAATTTCTGCCTCCATGTTTTCTGATCGCTTCGCCTCACTGTACTGTCGGTTGGTTAGGCGCTGAAAGAGAACCTCGGTGGATGTGTGAAGAACGACCACAATGTGGAACCAGCGCTCGGGGAACAGCTCACTGGAGTGGTAATCCACCACGTGGTTGCCACCCTTCACCATCATGGGCTCCATGAAGTCAAGCAAACGATCCTCGTCAGCCTCTTCAATGATGTGCGTGTCGAGGTTCTCATCATACTCGGTGTAGAAGTGCTGATCCTTGACGATCTTTCCCACCTCCACGTGCTGGAAATCGTCCAGCTCCTCGGCAATCATCTCTGCCATCGAAGTCTTTCCCGTGCCCGGAGTGCCGGTGATCAGGATGTTGATGCCTTTGGGCTGCTCCATTCTGACTATGTGAAAAGATTATGATGAGTCTGCAGTGCAGGTATTGGAAAGCGGGAACAAAAAGGAGACCACTGTAGTTCCCCAAAAC
Organism: Endotrypanum monterogeii; assembly: GCA_000333855.2. Classification (NCBI taxonomy): domain Eukaryota; phylum Euglenozoa; class Kinetoplastea; order Trypanosomatida; family Trypanosomatidae; genus Endotrypanum; species Endotrypanum monterogeii. The sequence continues at coordinate 747,503 of CM007314.1, read as the reverse complement.
GCGTGCGTGGGTGCGGCGCTTTTCCTGATGATTCGTGAGTAGTAACGACTGTCTGCAATGCACGCGAAGGTGGTGGCAACACAGAGGTGCACTGTATCAAATTAGCAGATGAGGAGCTCAGAGAAGTGAACAGACTTATAGGGAGATGGCGACAATGTGGGCGATGTCAGTAGACCGAGGGGCTTCGTGTCAAAGATTACACATGCGATATCCCGTTACAAGGGCGATATGCGGTGAAAAGACACATATATATATATATATATATATATATTTCGAATATGCGCAGCTTCAACGTCTTTTAGCAGTGAGGGTGACGAGGCACATGAACATATAAGGTCCATGAGGAGGTACGACTGTGACAAGACGGCACTCAATGACACAAGCTTGGACACACAAATTAGAATAAATCCAGAAATAAATATATATAAGCAGCTGAAATCATTTGCACAACAACAAAACGAAACCACCTCTCTTTAGACGATTACACGCACACGCACGTGAAAAACGGGGGAGGGGCTCGGGAAAACATCCATATGCGTAATCAGGACGGCGACTAGACATCCCAGCAGGAAGGGTGTCTCGACTAGCAAGCCTTAAGGTAGGCGTGGTTGAAACTACACAATCTGCACGAGTGATTCTTCCTGATGCACTTGCTCGGAGCAGCTCTCTCTCGATGCATGAAAAAAAAAAGGGGAATATCTCTTTCCTTTGCGGTCGGGAAAGAAACACCCCACCGTATAGTTTTGTTATCGGGTTGAGCCTACCCCCTTTTCTCCTCCCACTCCTCGTTTATCACATGCAAAGACGTCAACGTCACTTAGAACAAATCGCGGCGCTGAGGTGCTCGCGATGGGGCCCAGGCCGCCTCGACCGTTATCTGCTCACGGCGACGCTGATCGGCTCGATAACGAGAAAACTCTTCTTCAGTGCTGTGCTCATGCGCGCTCACATCCTCCAAAGCAGCCCCGCGGTGCTTTTCCCACATGCTAAGCGACAGGTACTTTAGTTTCCTCAACTTCTTTTGGCCAAGCTGATGACTAAGCATTGCCGCGTGCTCCGGAAAGCGCCGTCGCTCAACAGCGTGATGGCAAACGGTGCACCACATTTGATCCGGCGGCAGCAGCTCCGCCGCCAGCTGTGATGGTCGCAACTGCCGACCAATATACTTTCTCATCACTCAGCACTTTTTTCTTTTTTTTCTTTTTTTGTGTGTGGAAAGGGAAAGGAGTTGTGTTGTTTTGCTTAGCCCTCAAATTGTGTGTATAAGGTGACCGTTCCGTTTGCCCTGTCTTTCACACACACCTCCCTAAATAAATCAAAAAAAAAAAATCCTCAGCTATATATATATATATATATATATATATATATACCTTCTGTTTCGATACTCAGTGTGTGGACTCGGAGATGGGAGAGCACCTCGACAGCAGAAGGGTGTCAGTGCATTCTCAAAAAATAAAAAAATAAAAATAAACAACCAAGTGTGTGTGTGATGGAACAGAAAAACAATAAACGTAAGAGAGAGTTGAGGGTGAACCGTTTCGAGAGAGAAACGAAAAAAAAAGAGAAAAAGTGAGAGAAAGCGAGCGAGAAATGGAATTACAATGTTTATTGGGAAACAAAAATAAAATTTGGAAGCATCATAAAGAAGCTCGATGGACCTCTAACCTCTTGTCAATGAAAAGCGAGCTTGACAGTTGCGTGTACCTGCGTGCATTTTTGCATCCGAGCAACGTCTGCCCCATCGCTCTCCTTTTCGCCTAGAAGCCTGTTATAACTTGTAATACGTAGGATGGAGGTCTACTGCATTTTTGAACCTCGCTCAACTCCCCAAAATCATGACTAGCATAGGCAGCCCCCACTCCACACACACACACACAAAGAAGAAGAAAAGCAACAACAGACAAAAAAAAAAAGGGCGCGTGCGTCGCCTCGTCCTCCATTATGTCTCCTCGCCGCAGGCAGACGCGAATGCGCAAGACCGAAACTCACCTGTAGACTGCAGTATAGCTACCGTCGTCGCTGTCATCGCTTGCATCACTGCCCACGTCACTCCCTGCAGAAGAGTCACTCTGTCGAGCGTAGATGGGTAGTTCCTGCTGCGTCACCAGCATCTGGTACTCTGCGCCTCCTTGTGTACCGCCGCTGTCCTCGTCGCTGCAACGCATCCACGTCGCCATAGCTGAGCATGACGGTGACGACTCAGTACTTGGAGGCGTGTGCTTCAGGTGATGATCAGAAGCTATCGTCGCGGCTGCATCCGCGGGCATCGTTGCATCAGGTAGGGAAGAACCACTCTGCTGCTGAGACGAGTCCCGCTCTGGGTGAAAAGCAATGTCACATGAATAGTCTGCTGGTCCCCCGTCATGAGAAAGAGGCGAGTAGGAGTGCTGAGACTCATAGCCCCATCGACCGCCATGCTCACGGTCGCAAGAGGTATGGTCGCCGTGTAGCAAGTACGACGCTATATATCCGCCATAGCCGTGGCCATAGCTTGATGTGTGCACAGAGGTCTCGGAGACCTCCCCAGCGTTGACATCGATGATACTTCGCGAGGGCTGTCTCCTAAAAGAAGAATTCGTTTGGCTAGAATCAGACCCCTCCATGCTAACCACCATGCGGTCAAGCTCCCCTGGTGAGAAGAAGATCGGGGAACTCATGCGCATAGATCTGGCGGTGACGGTGGTCGAAGGCGAGGGAGTGGTGATGTGCGTGGTGTTGGCGTCGTCGCTGCTGTTGGCAACGGTAGAAAAGGAAAGCGATGCTTCAGATGGCATCGCATCAACTCGTGCCAATGCCGTCGGCCTGGAAGAAACAGACTCTCGCGAATGCGCACTCTCTTCTCGTTGCCGCCTTCGCTCGCGGGGGTAGAAATCAGTGCCGACCCCACGCAATGTCTCCTCGCTGTGGATTTGAGAAAAGTGATCAGCAGACATTTGCGAAGTCGTGAGCGGTGCTGCTTCACTCGGTGGACCACTCGTACGTTGGGTGGCAAGAGGAACTAGGTCATGAAGATGATTGCGCAGCTCGTGTACTGAGGTGCAGCTGCGCGACGGGGGCGGAGTGGAGCACAGGATAGTGGGCGTTGTCAGATCCTCCAGGATCCCTACGGAAGCTACAGAGGTCGAAATATGCGGACTAGGAGACGATAACGACGCTGCCGGTGAAATTGACAGAGGTGAGAAGCCAATGCCAAGAGAAGGCAGTGGTGATGCGTGACCGTTCACCCTCCGTGGGGCCGCACCCTCGTGACGCACGACAGGTGTTTCCTCGCGACACGATGCCACCAGTGCACCATGTCGCGTGGGACTCTTGCCGATGTATGGGGTAGAGCAGACTCCGCTGACCGTTTTCGATGGCGCTGAGACAGCAGAAGATGGCGGCATAGCGCATGGACTCGCAATGGACATGGCTGGTTTATCCTCGACGATGCACGTGCTTCGCTCTTTCAGGTCTCTTTCACTGACATCGCTCATAGCCTCCTCTAGCTCCACTGTTATGTCGCCACTCTTGTTCCCTCCCTCCACCGACACCGGTCCCAGCCTCACCCCGTCCCTCGAACCACCCGCGCGCGTCATAACATTGGCCCTACCACAGCAGCGCACACTTGTACCCCTATCCCCGGGGTGTGTACCGTTGTCAGCGAACGAAGAGAGCTGAGCACCAGGGGGAGAAGTGGTCGCGCAGATCACTTGCTGTGTATGTCGCTCCTTGGCCAGAAGAGTGCCTGCGGCAGCAAATATGGCCCTAGGCATTGTTCGAGGTGCGAAAGAAGTTTGCGTCCTTGCACGGTCTATTGGCGGTGTCGCATTAAAATCTCTGTCGCCCAGCATCGTCGCTGCACCGGGGCCTCGTTGGCTGGGCGTTTTCCAAACCAGGGAACTCCGTCGCTCTCGGCTCGGACTGTTGCAGCGCCCATCACTGACACCCTCAGTGGACGTGACATGGACGTTCATGATCGTCTCCTCATCTTCGTAGAGAAACACATCGTTCATGTCAGACAGTGAGTCTCCCATCGTCTTCGGCATCCTCAGTGTTGGCGACAGAGGCGCCGTCTCCCCTTCCACGTCCGTGAAAGGAAAAAAAAACCCAAAGCCACCTGAGTCTTCGGGGAGTCCCTCATAGTCATTCTTTTTCTGTGCCAGAGAACCACTGATCTTGTTTTTGATCACAGTTGACCTCATTATGGCGGAAGCGTTCGTCAAACTCGAATCGTCGAGTGGCTCTGACTGCACGGCCCTTTGGCTACATTCTTCTAAGAGAGGGACAGATGGAAAGCCGCTCCCCGCAGCCGACAACGATGATGCAGAGGAGGCATCGGGCGACGCAGTAGTGGATGGCGGCATGCTAACGTGCTGCGGCGTCTGATTCGAGTCTTGACTTTCTATGGAGGTCAGCTGCAGTTCTGATTCGCTTGGAAGCTCGCTGAGTGAGATCAGAGTATGCCTCCCCGCCCAGTCAAGCGCCTCGACACTGTCGTAGTAGTACTGCTCGGCAGAGCGGTGCGCTCGGAGACGGAGCCGACGGTCAAAAAAGTTGGACTCGCTCTCGGCCCCGGGGTCAATATCTCTTCCCATGGCGGGTGAAGAAGACCTAGGCGGCTGCGAATCAGACAGCGACTGTGTCGCTAGTCGCTGCGTGAGTTCCCCCTCCGGCCTACCGTGTTCCGTGGACGGCGAGACACACTCCGCCTTTAGCGTCACAACCTCCGCAGCCAGCAATGTCAATGCACTCTCGCAGGGTAGCACTGCGGCCCCCGACTTGGCATCAACCAGGCGTTCGATCTGAAGACCGCGGTGCGAGCGCAGGCGATCTACGACGACGTCGCCCAAGGTAGGTGAAAGCAGTGACATGCCGAATGCACCATCTCCGTCCCGCGAAATCGAGGGAGGTAGACCCATGCGAAACAAGTGACCTCCCGCGTGCACTGTAAAGATGGTCGGAAGCTGCGATGCGGCCGGGGCGGTAACCGGCTCCGGTGGTCTCACAACACCCTGCCCGAGGTATTTTGCCCGCTCGCTGGGAGGAACCATCTTGAGACTGAAGAAAGCGACATAGCACGTCCCACCCTTCACCTCGCCTCCAGGACTGTCATTCTCTGCATCAACTACACCGAGAGACTCGGCCTCAGATGGCATGAGAAAAGTGTCGGCCGACTCCTGTTGCTGCTGCATCCACTCCTCTGCCGTCTGCATGGGTGAAGAGCTCGTTCGAGGCGACAGCGACGTCTGTCGAAATGACGAAGACGACGGCAGCCGCGCGTTGAATCCCGTGTCTCTCCGCGGAGTTGTCATGCGCTGCAACTGATCAATACAAATCAATGGCACTTCAGGAGTTGCGGCAGAGCCTACCCCACACCTCGTAGGTGGAACATCTCGTAGAGTGTCGACTTGGCCTAGTATGGCTGCCGCCTCTGCTAGAAGGGTCGGGGAGCAGCGAGCGCAGCAGTAAAACTGATGCGAGTTGGAGCAGCGCAACGACGTCGCTGCACACTCACTCGTGCCCACCGTTTGATCGGCGCAGGAGAACAGTCCTCCGTCTTCTGGCGCCTTCGACTCACCAGCCGGTGGAGACAGGGACACAGACAACGTAGTAAGCTGGTGCTCCCTCACGAATGAAGCTGCAGAGGTGGCAGGCACATGCAGAACGCAATAGTCAGAGAGACGACGCTCTAGTCCTCTACGAAGCTGGTGCAGTGTCACTGGAGGTGTTTTGCCACCCGCCGGCAGTAGAGGGGACGAGGACAGAGCCACCAAAGGAATGAGCACATCACCGCGGTAGTCGGCCGAGCGGCTGCGGAAGAGCGGCCCCTTTTCTGTGTCACCCTCGTCCCTTCCCAGCGCACAGTGTGTCTGGTGGACGCCGGGGACAGGGATCGAGGTATGTTGAAAAATGGAAACACGAACACACTGAGGCGAGACTGCCATTAGAGAAACGCAACAGATGTCCGTGTATTTGATCAAGTGTATGGCGAGTACAAAATTGCTTTGGATCTTTAAACATAAAAAATATATAAAAAAACATATATTTTTTTCATTCTATCATCTCAATAATTCGTTTGCGGATGTGTAAGACCGGTTCTGACCCCTCGCCTCTTTGTCAAATGCTTAGAGGGTGAAGAAATCAGTGGAGCATAAGGCGTTAACCAAGAAAAAAAGATCACACCGCCAGTCCAGCTTGTGTTTCTATGTGTGTGTGTGTGTGTGTGTGTGTGTGTGTGTGTGTGTATGAGTGTGTCTGTTGGGTATGCACTCTTTTTATGCCTCCTAAACCTCGCCCTCACGGACCTGCACACACGTCCGTGAGTGAGGAAAGCAGAGAAGGAAGAGAGTACCCTACAGAATGACCCTCTATTGTCTTCCAATATCACAGAAAAGTGTCCTCTTTTCCTTTTTCTGGGATGTAGGGATTGTCTTTTCATGAACAAAGAATAAGCGGCATGGAAAGGCCAAGCGATGGGAATGTTACGAAAGGAATGTACAGAAAAAAAAACATTGCATAAATAGGTGCGGTATCCCCACCTCCACGTCCAGCTGCTCTCTTCTCCTTTACACTATACAGAAAATCGAGAGGGAATGCATCGTGCGTAAGCCGCTTCCTGGCCCAAACACGGATGTTCCTCGCGTTGCACACAGAGCATAGTATAGATATATGTTGTAGACCCTCGCAAGAGTGGATGATTTTTAACGGCCATTGTTACCCTGTGGTAAGAACAGACGTTTTTTTTTTTTGTGAAGATGAGTCATGCGTTAATACTATCCCAATTTAGGAAGAGAGCGGGAAGGATGGGGGAGAGACGTGAGGCGCCCTCGACGGACGCTGCTGTGGTTGGTCTACTTTTTCCCACGGCGGCTTCAATGAAGGGCCGGTTATGTTACTACGTTTTCTCGCTGTATGTCCTACGCAGTCTGCACCGGTGCGATAGCTATGCGACCAACGAAGCGAAGCACGTTCCAGGGAGGAGGGCGAAGCCCTCACACCCAGGCACACACACACACACACACACAAACAAAAAAAAAAACAGAGAGAGACATAAGACATCAGAAAAAAAAAAGTAAAAAAAATAATATATATATATACTTATATAAAAAGATGCGAAAAAGGTATTCACAGTGTCCCTGTGGATACGCCCCCATGACGAGAACGGTGCTGCGCAGCAACATCGATCACTACCGATGAATGAAACACAAGAAGAATATTCTACACACAATCTGTCTCTCTGCGTGCACGCATTCGACTGGCCCTACATGCACCCCTCACACATTACATACTTATGCACGTATGTGGGCGAAAAACACTCCGTAAGAGAAAACCTGACGAAGATTGGCAAGTGCATGAAGCAGATCAATGATGTTCATGGTATCAAAATCACCAACCCGTACGACAACCGTTGAGCGACGACGAAAGCGAGACTGCTACATCGATACACAGCCTGAACCAACCCGCAAAAAAAAAAAATATCTACGGAAGGGTACATAAATGCATGCGACATAAGTGCAGGAACACAACCAAAGATCTCCTCCTCTTCATCTCCCCACTGCCTTTGTAGTTAAACCACACCCATCACCCTGGAGACGGAAGAAGCTGCCTGGCGGTTGATAACTGCTGAGCTGCCTTTGAGTGGTGTGTCACCATCCTCCTCAAAGCTCAGCTGACGAGCCACAACCTCCACTACGGGCTTTGCAACAGTGCCAGGAGCCGAGGGTGTCGTGTCGGTGGATGCAGGGATAGCTACCGGTGTCGTAAGAGAGCAGAGCAGGCCGCTCTGTTTCTTTTCACCCGGCGATCTTATCGGACACTGTGTTATGGAATCTTCCATCATCAAGTTCACCCTACTGTATTCCGGTAGTGGCTGAGCAGCAGTCGCCTGGATACGATGGCACGGTACCGTGGATGAGACCGCCAACATCGCTGGTACGCTTTCTGTGCTGAGGCATGGAAACAAACCCGTGTCACTCCGGTGAGTCTTGTAAGGAGGTTGCGTAGATGCCCGGTGCTCGTGATGGGCGTGAGGGTATTTCTCTTCATTGTTGTTCTCCTTTCGGGCATCAACCCCGGGTGGTGACTCACCGAAACTCGAACATTCAGTGGCACATCCATTTTCCCTGGAGGACCTCTGTGAATGTGTGTCAGCGGTGGATTCCGGTGACGATGCCGCGAACGAAGTGTTTGGACGATGGAGCTGCACAGACGGTGGCTGGCGCCGGCTACACTTAAATCGACCGATCATGATCTTCTCTGGGCTTGAGACGTAGTTCGCCGCGAAGTGCTTGTGTGCCTCGGGGCCCCATCGAAGACGTTGCGCCTCACGCTCGCGCAGCGTAGCGATAGAGAGCGCAATATTTTCCTGCTCCGCATTTCCGTGATAGTCCTCCACTTCTGAGTCGCTGTCTCCTTTGACTCTTTCGGCGCGGTGTGGTTCAGTTATGCTGGGCTGCCGCTCGATCACCGGCGTGCTGCTGTTCTCCTCTGCGGCCGGCACGACCGTTTGCACGTCGCAATGTGAAGTTGCTGCCAGCCTCGTAGTCTCGCCTCTTCTGGGGACATGTGGGCCGTCACAGCAAGGGTCATCAGCATTCACGATAGGCAACGGCGAAGTAACGATGCTGTTGCAATTATTTTTGGTTGGCGTGATGGCCATTGCAACGTCCCCCAGAGCAGCTCCTCCCCCGGTGCACGGTGCTTTTGCACCCTCCAACGTTTTTTGTGGTGAGACGATCCCTCTCTTGGCTGCAGGAGAGCTGACCGCACGGAACCTCATGTATACAGTTTCCCTCATCACCTGCACCACCTGTACCACACAGTCGTCAGAGAAAAGCTCAACAGTTCGAACAGGCGACACGTCCGCTCGCCTGTCGTTACCCGTCACACATACCCCAAGCTCGTTCAGAGAACTAGGTTCACTGGGAAGCAGAATATACACATCCGTAACAGAGATGCCCCTGCGGCAGAGCTGGCGCACGGCATCGCCCGCTTCCTTTGCAGTCCGACGCAGGGAAAGCATGTAGCGCATCATGGCGGCCTTGGCCAGCTCTCGCACTGTCATCCCCGTGGACAGCGGCACACGTAAGGTCTTTGGCTTCACCGCTGTAGAAAGCAGCTCAGACCCGTTGGAGGTGCCTGCCACATTGACGCATGGCTCCGGTGTCAGCGTCACCACGACAAAGCTGGGCAACGTGACGGCGATGGTACTGCTCAGGCACTCCATGGCTACTGGCTCAAGGGAGGAAGTGGGGAGATGAATTAATGTCACGCACGAGATGATCTCTGCAGAGCGAAAACGCTCCTAAAGAAGAAAAAAAATCTCAAAAGTGAAGCCGCTTTCGAGCTCAAGGCTTTCCTCTCCTTCGCTCTTTCCCCCTCTTTTCTTTGGGGGCCTGTAATCCTGCTTTCCTGTATACTTGAGGTGACCCTGCTGTCACACAAAAGGGTAGCAGCTCACGACAGCAATCTGGCTTGCGGGCGCACCAATACACGTCGTCTATGAAAGCAATGGGACTCTTACCTAAACAGTTGTCGAGCAATTGTGTTGCAAAGGTAAATCCGTTCTACTTCTTCTATGTGAATGTGCCCGTCTTGATTGGGTGTGCGTCTATGTATGTCTATATATATATATATATATTTATTTATTTATTTATATGTCGCTTCTCTGCTGATGCTACCAACGGCGCCCCAACCCCTCCTTTCCGCCTTTTTTGGCAACAGAAATTCTGATATGCGAAAAAAAAAAAAAAAGGAAAATGGGAAAGGGAAATTGCTGGTTACGTCCTAACTGCGTCTGTTCAAAAAAAGAAAAAAAAGGAGGAGAAGAGAGAAATATTTCTTTTTTTTGTTCTTATGTTGTCTTAATTTTCAAAGTGAGAAGAATGAAGACACACATCTCATAGTAGTACAATGATATACAGCGTTTTTTTTTTTTTTAACGAGCCCCCTCTTCCTCACCCTCGCTCTGGAGGCAAAGAGGAGAAGGGGGGCGTAAATACACCAGGGGATACTTCTGTCTTGTTCATGTACGCAGGACACATTTGGCGAAGGAAGCTAAGCGCTTTATCATCACCCTACCCCGCCCACCCCTGTGCGTGACTTTGTGCCTGAAGGGATCAAAACGGAGGAGAGTGTATCTTCTCTTTTCTTTTTTACTGTTTTTTCCCAAAAAAAAAACAACTCTATTACGCTTCTTTACCTACTGCGCATTTTTTTTTTCGATCGAGAGGATAAGGGGGGGGGAGATATCCACGTACAACCACCCACAGAATATTATATGTATATATGTAGATGTTACAGCACACTACATACACAGTGTTACGAGTTTAACATACATCCGCAGAAATTCATAATAATAAATAGAGATCCAATCAACATCACTACCGTTGACGGCACGGCATTAGCAGCAGTTACAGTCGCAGAGACATCAACCCAGAAAATCACCAGCGTGGCACGGGGGGGGGGGGACAAGACAATAATAATAATAAAAGAAAAGCAGCAATTCGAAACAATTTTTTTTGTTGTTTGTTTCAAGAAGCACCCCCTCCCCAGCTTCCTTTAGTAAAACCCTAACCCGGCCCTACGAGCAGCAGCCACTCCAAAATGAAAAGCAAGTAAGCGGCGATTACTCATTGGGATAAGCGAAGAAGAGCACCGGTCGACCGCCCCACCCCTTCCACACTAGCCCAGAAATCAATATACATATATATATATATATATATGTATGTATATATTTTTTTTTTAGTGCCTTCAACGTGCGAGTATCAATCTGCTGTTACGTTTGCTTGTTTTTTTTTGTTGGGGGGTGGAAGGGTGGAAAGGGCGGGTGGGGATGGAGTTGAGAGGGAAAAAAAGATGAGAGGAATCTTTGGTTTGTAGAGATTGTGTGTGGACACACGCTAACCGCATTGGACCATATATTATTCACCTCACATACAAACACACACACACACACACAAACACAACCGGCGCGCATCTGCTTTGATGTCCTTGATATGTCGAGGGTGGGAATCAGGAGGAGCTCAGCAGAAGGACAAGAGAAGAGGGAGCAAGAAAAAAAAAACGAAGACGATGAGAAAAAGTACTGAGAGCGGCCGCGTGCGCGAATTCAGCGGAACAGGAGGACCCTCAGCGAAAGAGGAGGGGGAACGATATAGCTTCCACCCCCTGCTTGCTGTGATACTCGATGCATTTAATTCGGTGACACCGAAGCTGTTTCTGCCTCCTGGTGATTCGTGGGTGGGGGGGACTCGCACATACTCTCTCACCTTCACAGACAAGGGACCTGCTCGCTTCTGCCATCATGTTCCTCTCGACCACCAACTACTCCATAGACTTCCCACCATTCTGACGGCGTCCATGCTGCTTTCCGAGACGCGCCGGGACACCTGATCAGTGAAGGACCGTAACACCTCAGCACTGGAGTGCGTGACATCCTTGAGACGACACACATTTACAGATTCTTTCATAGTCGTGCTGAACTTGCTGGCACTCGACGTCTGCGACGCGTGGCGATCAAACAGTGTGTTAAGCATGTTCAGCATCTCCTTTTCATTGTAAGGGACTGTGTGTCGGTGCACAGCGTAAAGCCATAACTCGTAAAAGACGGCGGCAAAGGGACGCACATGCACAAACCATTCGGCCGCAGAGCTGAAAAAAGCCTCGCGGATCTCTGCGGAGGAGGGTTCACGTATGCTGGTTGAGCTCACGGACGTGCGAGCAGACGCGCCAACAGGTAAGCCGGGCCGCGGGGGGCTGGCTCGAGGACACGATGCGGTGGTTGTTGCCACGGATGGGGCAGAGCATGATCCCTGCCTCTGCTGACACTGGACTACAGCAGCCAGGAAAGCGTCATCGATGCGCACGGTGGAGCGAGCCAACTTTTCCACAAATGTCTTCTCCGAGAAGATGAATCGGAAATCGATATGAAGCAGCGCACCCTTGGTGCCTATGAGCACGTTACCCTTGTGCCGATCACCGATGCTGAAGATGTAGTTCAGGAGAAGAAAGAGCTTTGCTGAGGCGAGAAAATTTATGCAACCTTGCGTGCCACGAGATAGCACGTAGCTAGTGATATCCATGTTGTCCAGGTTTGACAGCTCGCGCCCCTCCGCCTTCTCAATAAGCCCAGAGTCGCACGAGAGCGGCAGCACACTGTAGTCTAACATCTCCGCACTCCCAATCTCGTTTGACAAAAGCATTTGCAAAAGTCGAGACGAAATACACATAAGCTGGTCGCGCTCGACGTTATCGCGCTTGTAAAGAAACATGCACTCTTGCGGCAATCGACCCACGGGCGACTCAGAGGAGACCTCGCTGACGGCTGCTATCGGTCTCTTAGCTGGTGCCGACGCGCTCTTCTCAGCAGAACAGGTGGGGGCTTTCATGTCGTCGTAGTTTTCGTCTTCGCCGCATCGCGGTGCGGATGAGTCTTCCCTTTGTGGAGTATTGTGCCCGAGATTATTGGTCGCTGATGATGCAGCTGCCGCCGTGACCATCGTATTGTGTTCAAGGTGTTCGGCAACAGACCAGGTGCTGAAGGCAAGCCACGTGGGCTTGCTCGCCGCATTCGGCGCGACTTTCACACCAGAAAGGTGAATCGATTTGACCACCATATACGGTTTGAATGGGTTCAGCATTGGATTGGGGAGGTCAATGTACGCCTGCTGGTATTTTCGGCGTGCGGACGGGGCGCTCGATATACCCGAGGCACCGCTAACTGACGCACGCGAGTTGGCCCCACCACGTGTACAATACGAGATGATCCAGCTCACGACGGACGTCTGGCTCACAACAGACGACTGAGCGCAGAAACGGTCGAGCTCGTTGAAGAAGTCGAGCGTTGCCACGACACGGTCACGCGTAACCAAGTCCCTGCGACCCACCTCGGCGATAATGCGCGTACGCCACAGGCCGAAGAGGTCCTCGTCGTAGCCGTGGTCTGAGTAGGTCGACTGCAGCGACAGAAGCATTATGAACACCAAGGAGAGACTCGAGTTCGCGACGACCGGTATGACGCGCTCGAGCAACTGCTGGAAACGGCGGCGCGGCGCAGACACCAAGGCGTCCCTATGCAGCATATCCAGCAGCCAAATCGTAACAACTTGACCCTCCGTCACGTCTGAGAGCATCGGCAAGGGAAGCGCCGATGCCGTCTGCGCGGAGAAGGCAGTGGCCGTCGCTTTGTTTGCATCTTCTAACCTTTTCCAGAGAGGGGTCGTTAACAAGTATACACGCGTCATGCGCTCCAGCGCTCTGGATATGTAGGCGTCGTACACGCTTGCTGGGGCGGTGCACAACAGCTCCGCACACTTGACGAAAAAATAGCTCGAGCTGATCTTGGAGCAAAACGCGGTACAAAAAAGGTGCCAGTGGCTAAAGTAAGGTACCACGGGCAGCTTTGAAATGCGACGCTTCGACCTCTCAGTCGACACAGTAGACGACGACAGCGTGAACAAATTTGTCAAAACTGTGTCTGCGCGATTCAGCACTGAGCTGCTTAGCCGAGAAATAAAATAGTAGGACGCATCCGCTACCCACAGATTTTCTGTTGCGATGAACTTCAGCAGCAGCAACGCCGCCTCGGGGTGGTGGACTACAGGAGTGAAAGATGTGGGGCCATCGCCAAGCAAGAGAAAAAGACTATTTTGAAGAAGTATACCGACTGGAGTCTTTACGGAATGCAGATCAGCGTCGCATGTATGCAGGAGGAGGCGATACTCACTAATGCAAAGCTCCGCCGCCTCGCGCCACTGCTCGTTCACAGTGCGGCAGAGCGCCAAATCGCTGAAGCCCAGCCCAGCGAACGCGAAAAGCGCCCCAAGGTAGTGCAGCTGGCTCACAGTCTCATATTCCTTGTAGCACGTATCGCAGACAAGTCGCTCCTCCGTCTCGTCAGAGCTGCCGGGCTTTGCCAGCTTTGCAAAGGAATAGTGCGCCCGCTTAGTGATGCAGAAGACACACAGGCGAACACCACAGCTGCGACAGTGATGGGCGCGGGTGCCGAGGGGGCGGGAAACGCTAATGAATGTACGTCCGCAGCTCGGGCACGAGTCAGACGACTCGTCGTCCTTCTGCCAGCTCGGGTTATGCAAGAGCTTCGTGAGGCCAAACGTGTTCAATTCATTTTCCTCGCCGACGCCGTCCACAAACGGCCGAACTGTAGCGCTACCTCTTCCCTTGCCAGTAACACCAGTACCGGATGCCCCCGCCGCGCCGGTGGCATCGCCGCTGCCATGAGCGCCACCGGCGACACCGTTGGCTGACTTGACACGACGACGCGCATTCGCGACGTAGGATAGCGTAGCGTCAAGCCGTGACACGTGTGAGCTCTGTTGCTGCCGAGAAACCCCACGTGAAGGAAAAAGATGCTGATCATTCTTGATCTTTTCGTTCACCCAGCGCAGCTCTAGATTGGACTCGGAGCGGGCCCCTGAGCGGTACGGCTCGATTTCTTTCAAATGAAAACCGAAGCGTACCGCCTTGCGAAACCGCTCGCAGTCCTCAGGACGCAGCTCGGAGAACCCAGATACGATCCTCTGAGCGAGTGTGCGGCAATGATCTGTGTAGATATCTGCAAAGAGGCGCCCGCAGAGGTGAAAGGCCGCGCTATACCCATAGTGCACTGAGTAGTTCCGCCGAGAGGGCGGCCCTATTGCCGAGGCGGCGACAGCGGCAGCGGCGGTGTCGGTATTCGTGAGAAGAGATGGCACACCATTTGCCGGGGACGACGTGAGACACTCGCCTCTGTTAGGAATGCCAGTGCCGACGCCAACGTTAATGCCGACAGCAGTATCTGCGGCGGCTACCGCAGAAACGGGAGCGCACGCGAAGCTGCTTTGTGCATTGGGGTCGAGGTGATACGAGACGCTGGAGACGCGAAAAAAGAAGTCTGAATTCTCGCTAAGGGTCTGTCGGAGCGTCTCCTCCAATTTTTTAGGAGCGGGAAGACTCGGTGATGCGCCGCTGTTGAAACTACAGTTCGAGGAGATACCAGAGACCGCACCGTGGCTGGACGCACAACATAATCCTGACCCACTCCCACATGGCCCCGCCGACGACGTGAGAGCGGCTGGGTCACTATGAGTACCACGCTGTACAGCACCAACAGCACCGCCTCCTTGAAGTTGGGTGGCACCACTGCTGGCGCGCGCAAAGCTGCTGCCGCTCGTCCCGCGCCGCGTCGCACAAGCATGCTGTAGCCGTTGTCGCTCGTAAGCATCCAAATACTCGACAAATTCCTGCATCTCGAAAGGCAGTGACCCGTCAGACTCCACGGCGGGGACGACCGCATTGCGGAGAATGCACAAAAAAACGGGATCCTCAATTTGTATGCGGAAGCGCGTGTGACTCATCCGATCATAAATGCCAAGCCACACGGATCCGACGCAGCTACTCGGGGGTGTAGGCGACCTGCGCAACGCTTCGATATTCTCGGTCCGGCCGGTGGTGACACCCTCCGACGTTGCGGATGGTGGTGGTGTGTTGCTCATTTCTGTGGTACGCGGGAATCTTCTTCTTCAGCAGATGTAAGTGAAAAAAGACCCCCGCTGCCTGTCGCTGTGGCGTGATATGCTCAACACGCTTTCTCACAGGAACGAGTTAAGCCGTGTGCCTCGCACCGTTTCGAAACTCGATGCTGGAGAAAAAAAAAAAAAGAAGTGGCGGTCGTCGCATGCAACAAGAAAAAAAGTATCCGCCGGATGCGACGGCGAGAAATCAAGGTGGGGTGTGCCCGTCAGAGAAGACCAAGAGTAAAAAAAAAAAATGATGAGGTGAAGATTTTTTTTTTCAAGCAGCAAGAGAGCAAAAAAAAAAAAAACGTGAAGTCAAGGGAGGGATTGGGTGTAGAAACACCACGATTTAATTAGGAAAAAAAAATCCGGTGGGACTAGCTGACAAATTTCATGAGCGTCGAGGGTGATGAGCGGGTGTGTGTGTACACACACACACGTACACACGAGAGCACACTGCCGTAAAGCGGAAAGAAAAAAAAAAGAGAGAAACGTTCAGAAGAATCGGTAACTCTTAAAAAAACAAAAAGGAAACCAAAAGAAGCGACGAACAGTGTAGCAGCAGCGAGTAATCAAAAGACAGAAATCGAGGTGGAGGGAAGAGGGTGCGATTCCACAGCACGTCTCCGTTGCCCAGCTCTTTTCAATACAAACCTCACCACTTACCCCTCGATCAAAAAAAAAAAAATTTTTGAGGAAAGAGGGAGGGGGGAAAGATGAAGAAAAAGTGAGGTGTGTCTCTGTGATCCGAGGCACGTCAGCAGCCGATGGCGTGTAATTTCACAACAGGGCAGTGAGAACTGCGGTAAGAGTTACCAGCAGCTCAAACCTCCTAAAAATCAAAAAAAAAAAGAGGCAAAGGAAAGGACGTTCTATACGAGCAGAAAAGTTTTACCGTAGCCGCACCCCGAAAAACAATAAAGATCTACGAGTTCCGCCGTACAGCAATGAGGGGGGGAAGGGTTCTAAGATCAAAGACGCTTCGCAAAGAAAAAAAAAGATAAAAGACGCGCAAAAGAGCAGACGAAAATACGGAAGCAGAAACAGCGAAGGGGGAGAAAGGGATTAAAAGGCACACAAATGACTATGGCACCTGAAACACTCAAAGGAACACACACACACACACACACACACACACACTCAAACAAACTCTACGAGCAGATACGCACCACCACTAAACTGTGTATACCAGCGCAGACACACCCATGCACTGAATAGCGCGCATATACACCCCAAGAGCTGGTGCAGAGGAATATACACCACCCTCTTCGTGAGGAGAGAGGGGGGTGAAAAAAAAGGGGGGCAACGAGAAGACGGATGAAGAAACCAGCAGAAAAGTGGGAAAGGGGAAGAACCACTGAGGCGGATCCTGATCAATGAAAAGATGAGGGGAGTGGAGTGGAGAGAACGAGCCGAAATTAAGCTAACGCACACACACACATGAAAAAAAAAAAGAAAAAAAACCTAGGTGGGAACAAAATGGAGGATCTAATGTCTCAGAAAGGAGGGGAAAAAAAAACGTCGACGAAATGGGCAAAGCTAAACAAATACACAACAGCAGGGAACAACCACCACCACCGAGTATGGCGACAACAGCAGCGGCGCGGCGGAAGGTATCAGATAAATCGGTCCAGATGATACTCACCACAACGTAATCGAGAAGAGGAAAACGGATACAAAAACACAAGAGCAAGAAACGTTCTTCCACACTGCTTTCAGAAAAACAGAAGAGAAATGAAGAACAAAGAAGAGCAGTTGGAATCTGCTGTCGAACCGCGAGGACACAGTACACAGCACCGCAGCTGATAGCTCAAGTTTCTAAAAGGAAAAGGGAAAGGCGAGAAAGCGCAGTCAGCCCTCCCTCCTACAAAAGAAAAAAAACGAAAGAGTGAGAGAGAAGGGAGGGGGGGGGTGACACAGAAAAGTAAAGAAAGATAGAAAAACAACAGCCAGTACAGGATAGAAGCGTGGAAACGAGGAAAGGACAAAGCAAAGGCCTGAGGCAGGGAAAAAAAAGATGAGGCTACTCCACGACAAATGCACAAGCAACAATGGCAGTAGAGAAGATGATAAAAGCAATCAAAAAAAAAAAAGATATCCTCTAAAGAAAAAAAAAAGATTCGTTTGATCTGTAGTCGAATAGGAGACACAAAACGAATGATGTAGACGCAGATGTGTATGTGCGAGCACAAAGGGGAGCACCTCAAACCAGCGTGAGAAAATCCAAAGATGGCAAGAACACGAGAGAGATTGAGGGGCGTTGGGGGGAGGTGGTGGAGGAGATGGGGCCAACGTACAAACAAAGTCCTACTGAAGGATGCTCGTAACACCCAGCTCTCTCTCTCCACGGGCCCTCTGTGTGAGTGTTTACAGGGAGAGCTACAATCGGAGCACGCTGCGATGGTGATGGCGAAGATGCGACCCAAAGACAGCGTGTCACATGCAAGAGCAGAAGAATACAAAAGCAAGACGAGACGAGAAAGACACGAACCTGACCAATCCGTGTCGTCCTATCATTCTTTTTTTTTTTTTACGCTTGCGCCTTCTAGTAGGGGCAAGCAACACAGAGGGGGGGAAGGAGAAGAAGAGACACATGAATAGACAGTGGCGGGATGAGAATACCACGAAATATGACAACAAAGGTATGAATCAAAGGGTGAGAAAGAAAGGGGAAAAAAAGAGTCAAGTGAGGAGAGTGTGGAAACCAAAACAGTTGGTCGCAGACGGCCATCATCACAAGACATCAGCTACTACTGACTAGCTGACGTGCATTGACCGCGCACAGACGCAGGAGAGGAAGGGGACTTATCTATATTTATAGAAAGCCGCAGTGAAATATTCATGCTCGCTTTGGAAAGGTGTGCGCCTTGTCCAGCCAAACCTCTCGAAGCGCGTAGGCGTCGGTGGCATGCACTGATGCTGTGCAAATCGATTTTGGTATCGCCAACTATCGCAAAGCGACCCCCCTTTCTCAGCCCAGGTGTTCGTTTACGCCCCCTCTTCTATGAGCACATTCCAAGTCACTCAACATGCGACACATACAACAACAGCAACTAAAAAAAAAAATTTAAAGGATATATTTGCAGCCTCTAAACGTCTGCCTCGGCGTGACTTTTTCTGTGGCCATGCGAAAGGTGGTAGCGAGAATAGCTACGATCCGGGACACAGAGCTCCCATAGAAGACAGAAAAGTATATGCAATCCTGAAGTGCAGACACACACATACACACACAGAGAGACATATATGTCAAGTCCATGGCACACAATAAATTTAGAGCGGAAAGGGTGTCAGCCGGCCAAGGCATTTCATTCCGCCCTCTCCTCCTTTACAGCGGCCCCTTCCTCCCCATTCTGTTCGGCCTTCGCATACGGCGTGGCATCAAAGTCTCGGATCGTCAGCCCTAAAAACTGTTCGGGGGCGTAGCGCCATAGAAGTTGCGCGTATACTAACGCCGGTGAGTCTGTCCACTCCGTTAGCGAGCCCAGTACATCCGCATCGCTAGAGAACGGTGCTCGGGGGAAAAGACGACCAGTTGTGTCGTGTTCCCAGAGATCTCGATGTTCCGCGAAAAGTGCGTGATCTTCCGCGAGCGCTGACTTCCGCCGCGTTCGGCGCTGGCGGCGGGTATAAAGAGGAGGGGGGTCAGTGTTTTCCGCAAGGAGTGCTTGGACGTTGACACCAGCAAGGTTCAGTATTGGCTTTGAAGAGGCACACGAGAGAGCAGGAGCGGTGCCAGCCTCCTTGGTCAAAGTCTCCGAACCTGTCTCTTTGCGCAGCGCCACCGCTACCCTTCCTGCATCACGATTGTCTTCTTCTGGCGCCAACCTCCTCACAGCCACAACTGCCCCTGGGATCGATAAAGAGGAGCCGCTTGCTGGCAACGAGTCTGCGGGTAAAACACTTTCCGCGGTGTTCAGGCCGGTATTGGCCCAGCTCGGTAGCGAGTTCAACCCAGAAGCCTCTTCATTGTCCATCATAGCTGAAGAATTATTCGCCTCAGCTAGCGTCTCTGTGTGAGGCAGCTGTGTTGCCACAGCTTTCGATGCCTCTGCTTCGGCGCGCTCTCCACAGCCCGGGTCCCTTGGACGTGACTGAGACTCCTCGAGATCCCCTCCACGTCCGTTTCGCTCAAGTGATTTTGGGAGACGAATACCATCTTCCTTTGCACCACAGTCCTCTCTTGCGTGCATCTCAAGCGCCTCCTCGGGTAGCCGCAGCAAGTCTGGTCTCCTAACCCCCCAAGACCCCTCGCAGATGCTCGACTGGGACGCAAGAGAAACCACCGACGGTGCGCCTGTCGAGCTCGGCATAAATCCCTCAAGACCTTCTTTACCCGCGCTGGGCTCCCTCGCGCACTCGGTGGTTGCCAAGGGAATACGACTAGCCTCGGGCATCGCAGGCAAAATGAGTGCCGGATCGGTTTTCTCAGTAACCGCCTCCTCGATAACTGACCGTGGGACGAGACTAAGCGACTGCTGGCCAGGGCCAGTCGATACAGATCGATGGCGCTTTCGCGAAGCGGGTGGCACCTTTGCACGCCTCCGTGGCGGTGGATACCCGGTCTTGGCCCCTTCCAAACCCTTCGTGTCCCCGATTCGCCGGGATTCATCTGTACTAGAGTCCGTGCAATCACTGCAAGGCACCGATTTCTCCCGAGCCGCGGTCAGCACGGCTGGCGGCTGCGCCGCTGTTGAGGAGGCGTCGACTGAGGTCGACCCCTTGGCCTCGAGGTGATCTATCATGTCCACGCCGACGACTACAGGGATGGGGGAAAAGGGAGATACAGTTATCGAACCGTCTCCAGTGGCCGCATGTACCTCTCGGAGACCTTTGGGTGCACTACTCTCTGAGAAGCCGCTGTCGCCTGTGCCAGCCGATGGCAGCTGGCCCAATACCTTGTCTTCTCCCAGGGGACTTATGGGTACGTCATGCAGTGCTCGCTGCTTTGGCAACTCCGCGACAGAAACACAGTCCTGGTCTCGAGATGATGTCGCTGAGTCGCATATCACCAATGAGGCCTTCCCCACTTCCTGGAGCAACGAGCTCTCCACAGGAGCACGCATATCGTTAGTGGCATCATCTGGAAGATGTGAAGTAGCGATATGCACCGCCCTGGTGGTTTCCTGCGACTCCGACAACGAAAGGAAAACCGACTCGCTCGAGAGCACACATCCTAGAGAAGAGTCGGTAATTTCATGGCTGCACCTCTCGCCTGAAGCGACAACCAGCGCGACCGGGGGTAGGGAATGCGCAACTCCGTGCGGCGAGATCGCTGGGTCGCCCAATAGGGTCGAAGGCTCCGAGAAAGAAGAATCTCTCGGCAGACACGACGATAGGGCGACTTCCGCGTTTCGAGAATCACGGTGTGGAAGAATTTGCTCTACTTGGAAAAGTGCCCGCGATGCCGCCGTACCACTACGGCATTGCGGTGAAATCGTATTCGCAGTCAAATCAGAGAGGTCACCCAATTTGATACCCGACAGGAGCTCAAGACTGGGTAATACGTCGGGAGCTTCAGGGCTTGCACCGATGGTTGTTTCCATTCTTATTGTGTTGGTGGAATCATCTAAAAAATGTGAGACGTCACCGCACCGCGTAACAAGTAGTGTGGCGTCAGTCTCATCCTCCATCGAGGAGATGGCAAAAGAATGAGGCTCTCCTAATGTAACGGAACCAGGGGTCTCTGCATCTGCCTGTGATGCTGAAGGCGGGACAGAAGGAGCAGCATTACCGAGAGTGGATGACGGTATGGAGGCACATCTGGATGCCGTCGATGATGCGAGCGACGACTGGCTCATGGATGCGTACAGGATGCAGGGGAATTACGAGATAAACCACACAAGGGTACAGGCTGTACGCCACTCTAGATGCAATGAAAGACCCCCCACTACATCCGCTGCGGACATATATATATATAGTGTGTGTATGTGTGTATGTGCATACATAATCGAGCATTCGGAATAAAAAGGGCCGAGGAGGGGATGGTGGGCAGAAGAGGTAAAATGACGAAAGGCGCAAGGAAGGGGCGCGGCATCGACCGTGAGAAAAAAAAAACAGTGTAGCATGAGCACAACATTCGAGAGAGAGAGAGATGGCATATAAAGTGACCCGAACGGGGAAAAAAACGCATGCAGACATTAAAAGTGGCGTGCGCTTCTTCTTTGCTTCATTTGAGCAGTCTTCATCAACGACAACTGAGAAGCAGGGAATCGATGTCACCGTTGCAATACCGGATCCAAAATACGATGATCTCCCCTGCGTGACGCCGCCTCAAACCATATATTACCTCTTCTGCAATTCTCTCGTCTCGACTGGGCTCTGTCGATAGGAAAAAAAAGTTATTTTTTCTTGGAGCCAACCCAGTTGAGATGCACAGGGGAGGTGAGCAAGTACTGTGCATCTTTAAGTCTTTAAAAGAATGCGAGAACCGCATACAACACAATCTCCACCAGCATTGGAAGAGGGGAAAAAAGGGGGAACACTCGAACGACGGAATGCTCACAGAGTTGGAGCCAACATATCACACACACCTCTCAGTAGCTGTGCTGCGCATTACCACTATCAGACTGCGTTTCAAAGTCCCTGTAAAGGGAAACGAATTGACTTTTTTTTTTTGAGAGGGAGGAGCGCCGTATGCGGTCTGACCATGTACACGCTATGGCGCTCCCCCCTCCCCCTCCCCTCCCACACACACACGCACACGACTACTGCACCAGCTACTTTGCTTTCGTATTGGGGGACTGTTATGTCGCTCCCGAGCAAGGGAGAGCGAGGAAAGGAAACAGCAGCCTGCAGCGGTCAGCGACGCCGCTGCTGGAGACGGAGATACTCCTTCGCGGTAACCACATGACCGCGAGCGTCCTGGATCTCCTCGTTGTCGACGTTGTCGCGCATTCTCTTCCGGAAACCGCTTTCTTCCGCGTTAAGTCGTTCGCGCATCTGCACCACTTGTCGAATCGAGGTGATGCCTTCGTAACTCCTCAGATGCTGCACCACGCCGAGACGACGCAAACCCTCCGCGTGGCGTTCCGCGCCGAAGTGTTCGCGGAAGACCTTTGGGCCCTTGTACACCGTACCACCGCACACATCACAGCGAAAAACCTTATCCAGCTGGTGCAGCTGTGCAAGCCAACGAGGGATAGGCTCCCCATTCTCACCGATCAACTGCTCCCCCTCCTCCTCTAATGGCAACTCTGCTGCAGCTGGAGCCGAGGCGACCGGCGCAGGCCCACTCATCTTCCCTTTAACCCCACGGCGGCTGCTGTTGTTGTCCTCGAGAGCCAGCTTCAAGTTGTACTCGGCCGCATGAGCCACAGTGCCCTCCATCGTATCTGCCGAGTTGTGGCGCACCTCCTCCAAGGAGTCGAGAAACTCTTGCTCCGCAGCCTCTCGGTCGTTCTCTAGCTCCTCGAGCGTTCGACTGTAGTCGCGCAGGAGCGATTTGTCGGTGGCCTCCAGAGTCCTGTAAAGCAGCGACTGCAACAGGGCGGCAGCCTTGGCCTCCATGATGCACACCATCTTGACGTCGTATTGGCTTGTGGGGTACTTGGTCGTGGATGCAGCCGCACCGTCAGAGCTGCGGCCCGCCTGATCCACGTCCTGCACCAGCCCCTCGATCATCAACAGAGGCCACAAGCTATACTTTTTCGCGTGCTGCCGCAGAGACGGCGGAATCGTAAGCCCACAAGATACTTTGTTCTCAACTGCAATGCGTGCTGACAAGGATGTTTTTGCAGTGGAAGAGGATCCTGCTGCATCCAACATCTCCTCCCCATTCTCCGGTTGCCCGCTCTCCGCACCGTGCAACAACTCCTCCTGTTCCCCTTTTCCCGAGCCGCTCCCCGCCATTCCCGCGACGCACATGACCTCCTCCTTAGCCCCGAGCAGCGCCTCCCAGTACTTCTCTGCATCGCCCTCCACCTCCATCAAGAGACGCTCCAGCGCACCTGACTTGAGGGGGTGAATGCGCTTATAGAATCCCTCTAGATAAGCCAGCAGCTCTGAAACAAACGGTTTGTAGAGGAAAAACCCCACAATCTTGCGGTGGGCCTCGATGTCATGAAGTAGAAGCCGCGGCAGGGATTTGGTAAAGCTGAAAAAATCCAATCGCCCAGGCCACATCGACGACCACTTGAGAACCAACGACGGCGAAAGAGGATCCAACGTCGCCTGCGTCTCCGCCGACGCCGATGCACAACTCTCTGCGAGTGTTTTTGTGTGAACCATGAATGCACTGTAGCGGCTGTAGTGCGCGTCCATGTCGAAGCAGGCCCCAAAGCGCTCTCGAGCAGTAAAGACGTCATCGAGAAGCCTTGGGCTCGGGACGTTGAGCTCGTTTCTTACGTGTGGCAAGTCACGGTACATGTGGTGATACTCGCGGATGTCGGCGATTCTCGCTTCGAATTCTTTGAGCGCCGCGGTAACATCGTCTGGGCTTTCCGCCGGCGCATTTTGAACCTGGACGATGTCCTCCTCGTCCAAGTACGCGTCAAGGAGCTTGTCAGCCGTGGAGTGGACGACGTCGACCTGCTGCAGGGTGAAGTGGTCAAGTAAAATGCGGTGCCGCTCATTTTCGATGGAGGCAGCAAAAATCCCCTGCTGTACAATGGAGTCGACGCAGCGCTCGATGTCTGCCTCCAATGAACGAATACGCTCTAACACGTTGGTCTGCATGCTGCTTTGAGGAGAGATTTATATATATATATAAATTACCAAAAGAGAGGAAGAAAAGAAGGGCAGCAGAAGTGAATCAACTAGATCGTCTCGGCACGGCGCTCACTGATGCCGTTCCATAGAAGATTCTCTTGAAGATCGGGGGCAGGGGGATGCGTATCCCCTGGAACAGGCCCGACAAAAAAAACACTGAGACCTCTCCCTCTCTCTCAACTCTCTTTATTGCCCGTCTTCGTCGTTTTCTCTCGATCGGCCGATACAAACTCACAAAAGTGAAAGCTGAACCGTAAGCAAAAAAAAAAAAGGAAGATGCAAACACGCACACACACCTACAGTGCAGCACCACCAAACCAAGGAAAAAAAACAGAAATATATAAAACAAGGTCAGCCCTCCATATGGAGGAGAGGATAGTGTGGAGTAAGCAGTGCGCCAATACGCCCGGGGCGAGTATTTCCCTTTCCCCCTAGAGTATATATGCGTGTATGGTGACGCCGGGAGCGACTTGTGGTTACTATTTTTTTTCCTCCACCCGTGACGATAACGATCGAAAAGATTTCTCGAGAGGGAGGCGGCGAAAACGGCGGGCAGTTCCCATGTATGCGTGTATGTGTATGTGTAGGTGAAGGGTAGGATAGGGAGCAGGGGTACAAATACGGAAGGGGAAGGGGATTGAAGAATAGATGAAGGAAGCCATACCTATGTGGCTCCCCAGCGCCCGACGACGGCAGGCAGAAGCGCAGCGCGTAAGCATCGTGGAAGTATGGCGCGGATTCCAATTCACCTGAGAAAGCGTCAATGTTCAACCAAAAGGCAGACATGATATCGACTAACCCAAGTCAGTGTGCAAGCCCCAAGTACATGAAGGTTAAAGGTGTAAGATGAGCTCCTTTTGTGTGGTACACGATGCATCAGGCGGAGTCGTTGACATCACATCGGTGGACCACCACGTAGGTTATTGACCCCGAGTACGCTCACCTCTGCTGCTGCACAATAGTTCGGTGCTGCGTTGACCTTGTTGATTTCACAGGCGTTTTTTTCCCTCTGTAATGTGTGGTTTAATATATCGAGTGACGTAAAGCAAAAAACATGAGTGAACTGGATACAGGCCCGCAGGCAACAATACGAAGGAGGAGGAAGAAAAAATGGAGGAAAGGAGATTTGCAAGGAATCTAGACAGTTAGCGATGTCACGTCGCTTTCCGTCATTCCCTTCTTACTATCCTCATCACTCCGAACAAAATGCCTCTCTTCATATACCTCTATATATTCAACTGTACACACACCTCATTTATATATATATATATATATATATATATATATATATATTTGTGCGCATGTGTGCATATATGTACATGTGTGGATATCGATCCTTTCAAACACTAAAGTCATCGTTTTCTTTTTTTTTTTCAATTCAGGGAAACGAAGAACGTTTTCTAGAAAAGTAAAAAAAAAGCGAGTGCAATGCGGCACAGACGACATAAACAAACAACTGAAATAGAGATAAACGAAAACACGCCAGGTAAAGAGGAACGGAGACGGAGAATCAAAGCGATGCTGTGGGCATTATCGATTTTTCCCCCCCCCCCCTCCCCTCGAAAAGGGGGAAAGGAAGGGCAGAGGGAATGAAAGTATTGTTTACATCAGACACCACAAACGAAAAAAAAAAGGCAATCAGGTGCTTGACAGGAGGAGGAGGAGGAGGAGAGATGCAAAAGCATTGAAAGGCTCAAATTCATTGCAGAAAAAAAAATACAAAAGATCGAGCCTACAACGAGACACCGGTTTCCCTATAGAGCCACCTATGGCCCTCCACAGCAAACGACAAGATGGTATAGTGGCCTAGAACAGGCGAGCAAGAACAAGGAGGCTAGTAAGTCAGCAAAGCGATCGACGAAATCACCCGGTGTGGCCCCACCAGTTGACGCCATCTTTCGCCCCTAATATATTTGGCCACCCTACACATACACTCCCCTATCCAAGAAAAGAGTCCTCGCGCTGTGCCGTTGTGTTTCCGTGATCCACCCAACCCTCCAGATCCAGTCAGCAGGCTACCACCACAGCGACCACCACGACACAATTTCTCAGCACCTGTACCAGTTGGGACACCAACCGCATGACACGCGCCTAACCCCAACGCCTCCGAAAACGTGAGAGAGAGGTGCATACATAATCAAAAGAAAACGACGAAATGATGAAGAACTCAGCAACAAATAACAAACGCTTATCTAAGATCCCATCCAAGAGAAAAAAAAGAAACTTGAGCGGAGGAAAACAGTGCGTTCGGGGCGAAAATAAAGAGGGAGAGGAAGCGCACCTCTCACTTCATGTCTGACTGAGGGAAGGAAAGAACAAGAAAAAAAAAATGGGGGGGGGGTAAATACAAAAATAATAATGGCAGAGAAATGTGTCTCTGCATATGGGATGCCTCACTGACGGCTTCCCTACCTCCTATTCTTGAACTGCTTCGAGTTCCCAGAGCGTTCACTCGAGCTGGAGGCCTCAACGTAGTACACCCACTGAATTGGCTGCTGCTGCTGATTGGGTGACTGCTTACCAGGAGGCACACAGGAAATGATCACGCGAGTGCGCATCACGTCGACGCCCTCCTCCGGCTTGAATTGAACGGCAACGTTCACCGCTTTACGCGCAGGAATCGTCTCCGTCTTACGCGATGGCAGACAGCACGGCGAGTCTGATGACACGCTGATGACGACAGGATCGTTGAAGACGTTCTTGAAAGGAAGCTGCAGGCTTTGCCCGTAACGCGCCATGAAGGGACCCTGACGCTCTGGCAACGTGCAGGTGGCCACGATCGGGAACGAGTACGTCCCCGCGACAGGAGACACAAAGTCGATAGTGTCCGTCCTCTCGCCAACTTCGGTGGGCTCAAAACTAAACTCTACCGCCACCTCCTGTCCCCTGGGGGCATTTGATCCGGATGTGGCGGACGACGACGAACAGCCACTTGCCTTCACCACTGGACCTTGGCCATTGGTACCGATTCGGGTGTACGCCGCCACGCCCTTCCCAAACGGCTCCCCGTTAACCCGGATAGCAAATTCGGTATTTGTCTTTGCATAATGTACGAAACGCAAGGCGAAGTTCGTGTGCTGCCCAAGAGGACAAACAAGCCGAGTAACCCGCTCCGGTGCCGGTGTATCACCTGTAGTCGAAAGACGGAAGATGTAGACGGCGCTGAAGCCTAATTCAGGGGATGTCACAGTGCACCGCACTGCCGCAGGCGGCCTTGGAATGAGTGGAAAGAACTGCAACGACGCCTGAGCGTGGCTGCGTCCCGGCACCGTCACGGTCGACGGCAGCGAAAGCGCCTCTGCGGCAAGGTTCATGGAAGACCCGGCGGTCGTCTGTGGTGAAGCAAAATCTGCAGCCGCCAGCTCCAGTTTGTATACGCATGGCTTCGAGAATGGATTTGCCAGGGGTATAATGAAACTTGCCCGTTCACGGAGGGCCGCCTGGAGGTCGACTGTCACCGGTGGAGGCGCCTCTGTAGGACGTACACGAATAACAAACATATGCGACTGTCTCATGTCGAGCATCGAGGCCACACTGGTTTCCTCAAGAGGCACAAAATGTACGGTGCCCTTGTAGACGCCGTCACGCAACGGAGTGACGGTCAAGACAGACTCCTGAGAAGAACCAGGAAGTACCTCGATGACGCTCTGTGTCGGTTCCGCCATCGAGGCCTCGGCGAGTCTGCCCTCAGACGCCCCACCACGGGATCCCAGGGCACTCCTCGTATTACGAGACACTCGCTTCTTCTCCTCGACGCATATCAGACTAGACATATCCTCATAGGGCTGACACAACTCCTCCTCCCCACCCAGAGTCACGGAGCTCCACACCACCTCTCGGCGGAACCGGACAGTCTCCGTCGAGGACCAATTGCGAACCTGAAAGTAGAGTGGCAGGGTGACCTGGGAAACGCAATCGTACTCATGCGCTGCGCTGGCCGACACAGCTGCCTCGGCAGTCCCTTCCAGTGCCACACACTGTCCAGTGCCATCTGGAAGAGGAATGAATAGGGTAGCTGTATCCTTTGAATGCAAAGCTTCGGCTGGACTAAGATCTGAGGTGGCTCTGCGCAGTACCGATCCAGTGGAGACGGGGGCTGTCGTTGATGTCGCTCGAGAGGCGGTTGGTCGCACCGGCTGATACGTGACGGGGAGAATCGTCTTGACCCTCGGCTTTAGAGTAAGCTGTGCCGGGCATGTCCAGAGCAAGTTATCCAGGACAGGCTCTGCCGTCCAAGGGTCATCTGACGGGTTGTACACCTCGATCTTCTTCTCATCCGACTCGTGGACGAGGCAGCTAAAGCGTACCACCTCGGTTGCCGCCGGCCGAGTGACCCAGCTCGACTCGATCGTGAGTGCAATTTCTGGTGAGCTGTCCAGCTCTACTGTCAGAGTCTGCTGGACTAGCGGCGACGACCCTTTGGTCACCGGGGTTTTGGTGTTGTCCTTCTGTGGCAGCTTTGGGGTGTAGCGAAGCTCGCAAGGAAGCTCGGTGTGCGCCCGGACGAATCCAGAGGACGGGAACATACTCCACTCACCCGCAGGTCGCAGCTTTTGTAAACTGTTCACCCATGAAAACTTTTGTGAAATATCTCCGCTGTTCAGAATTGTCACTCGACGCGTCGCTGAGGCGCCAATCACCACATCGCGAAAGGAGAGAGATATCGTGTCAAGATGCACCTCTGCGTCTGCGCACGATCCGCTTACCGACACGAAGGGTGCCTCCACACCGCACACGAGCATATTTACCTCCCTGCTGAAGTCACCCATTCGCTGCCTTGGTGTGAAGGATAACATAACCGTCGCCTTCTCTTTCGGCTTCAACACTACCACCGATGAACTATCACCGGCAGTCTCTGACGACTGTCGTGGTATTGAAATCGAGAAGCCTTTACGTAAAAGATCTTCGTCAAGGGTTTGTGCGAACGATATCGGTGTCGAGATCTTGCTCAGGCACACAAGCTTCACCTCAGCCTGCCGTGTTTCGCCGACACGGACCACGCCAAATTTCGCAAACGGATTTGAGACCTCAATGCGCGGCAATACCCCCTCACCGGTGATGGGAATGAATACTGTGTGAAGGGAATTGAAGCTCAGCTGCAGGTTGTCCTCGTGCCGGCGGATCTCTTGCGGCAGGAACGTCACCCGCAGCCGCGCCGTCTCCTTTGGGCGCACCACAAGTGCCGATTTATCGAGGCGAAACCACGTGTTCTTCGCAGAAAAGCTGCAAGTCACGGAAACCGGCTCTGATTCCAGGTTCGTGAGCAGCATAACTGCGGCAGAACTGCCAGACCCAGCCGTTCCTGGGCGAGCATCCGACAGCCCCGTTGCCAATCCGGTGCTGTAGGCTGAAACAAATCGCGGTCCGAAGTCATAGTGGTCAAAGCTGAGCTGCAGCCGAGGCAGGTACGAGACTGCTTTAATGCCTATTTTGTACGCGACTCTGCCATCGATACGGAAGAAGAGGCGGCACTGCTTTAGAGTCTCCTCGCGCGTCGGGCGGTACTGGAACACAACCACACACGTTTGCTTCGGGGCCACCTCGCCAGATACACCCTCCACAGTGACAGAGGGATTCTCCGGGACATCGACACTGTACTGAAATGGGTATGAGCCAGCGTTGCGTAGGGCAAAGCGACGTATTATCGTCGAGTTCACCTGAACACGATTGAGGTTCAAAAGCAGCGGCTGACCGCTCACCAACTCGATTGGCCCCGCCCCGTCTTCGGCCGGCTCCACCTGCAGCACTTCATGTATACTCACACCAACGCCCTTGACATTTAACGAGAGTGGCACACTCGACCGCTTCACCGTGCAGCGAAGTGGTAAGTTATACTCGACTTCATCTTGAGGCGAAAATGACAAAGCCACCGAGAGCCTCTCGTGTGGGGCGATAGTGCCGCGCATCGGCTTCACAGACAGGAAAGAGGACGTCCCCTCCATCGACGACTTATCCCATATAAAGCTGTAGGGTATGTCGTCACAGTTTTCCAGAATCACAGTGCGCTCAGCGTGGGTGCCAACCTGAACATGGCCAAATAGCACCTTACTCGCGTGGAGATACACATTCGGCTCCACTGCAGTGCCCACCAGCACGAACGGAATCGAGGCATGTCCAGGAATATGAAAAGACCACGCCGATTCCTGTAACCCCAAGACATCCGCAAAAAATTCAAAGGCTGCCTCGGCCTCGGCCCCCGCGGCAATTACCCCCATGGGTGTCAGGCAGCGAAAGGGTGATACGGTACTGCCGCTGGCGCCGCGGCTGCTGGTGCCGCGGCCGCTGGAGCTCGCCCCGCGCCCCGTACTCTCCTCAACCCACTCGTAACTGTAAGCCGTCGCGCTCGGGTTCACAACAGGAAACCTTACAGTAGTCTTCGTGTGCAGTCCACGGGCGAGGAACTCCACGACGACAGTGTCCTGTCCTCGGCTATCGCCACCGAGGCCACTGGGCATGTAACGCGCATCGATGCTTATTGGCGGCGGAACGTTGAAGTGGACAAGGGGGCACTCCGCTAATCCTTGGAGTGGCACACGCACTTCTGCATGTTCGCTTTGCGGCATTGAGAGAATGAGCTCCCCCGTAATGAGACCGACTATGCGTGGGGTAAACTCGACGAGGAGATCAACATGTGAGCCAGGCGGTACAACACTCGGCGCAGAAGTCGGCGTCGAGCGCACGACGCTGAAGTCGGCGTCGGGGGGATCGTATCCAGGCAGTTTGTGTAGCGCATTGGCGTCACCTTCAGAAGAAGGGATACCAAGAGCACCATTGTTTGCCAAGCTGGCCAGCAGGGTCTGACTACCACTGCGCCCAGTGCTCTGCCCCGTCAACTCCTGCTGCAACGAGACGGATGCTGACCCTGAATTCCCTTCACTAGGGTTGGCAATGGAGTAGCCGAGAGGCAATCCCACGGCACCAGTGTTGATCACTCGCACCACTGCCACGCGCTTCTGCATCAAAGAGGTGAGCTCGAAGGAAATCGCCTTCAAATCTGCCATGTCGCCTGTTGCCGTGTTCACCAGACAACACTGATATGTGGGCACACTGCAGCGATACACCAACATGAGAGGCTGCGTCACGCTAACACTGTCGACAACCGTGTACGCCGGCTCTGGCAACGACTCCATCACCTGCTTCAAGTTTCGGCGGCCAACTACCGAGGCAGGGTTGGACAAAAATGCCGCAGTCGCGGCTGCTGAATGTGCCCTTGCAACATTCGCGCTAGCGACGGCTTCGTCCTCGCGCAGGACCCACTTGGGGCTCCGCATAGAGTTGTCCCACTCCGCTATGACTGCACTGGTTGCACCAGAAAATGCTGCCGCCTCGCTGCCAACACCACCAGACGCAGTGCCAGCGCCACCGATGCTTCTGCGTAGAGCCCTACCACCCGCCGCGGAGGAGGAGAGCTGGATAGACTGTGCCTTTATAGTGCAACGCGTCGACTGATGAAGATTCTGTGTCGTGCTGCGCACCCCCACGGTGATCTGCCGAGTGGCACCCGCGCCCAGGTGGCCAAGCGAGGGCACCATCTTCACAACGGGATCGGTGTAATCCCACTCGTAGCGCACCAAGAAGTCCGTGTTATTTCGCACAGTGAAAGTGCAATCCTTCTCGACGTTGATCCAGCAGTCCCCAACATCATAGTGGTCTGGAGTGGCCGGGTCGATGCCTTCAAAGGTGATGGGACTATCAAAACTGTGAGCAAGTATGAGCACCTCTTTCTCTTCAAACGGGTTCTCTCGAAGTATAACGCGCATCCGCATCACTATTGCCTCCACCTGCGTCGGCGTGTACGTTACATCAACTACCTCAGACTGGTTCGCGCCAACGAAAAGCTCGACCCTACCTTCGGTCGAGTTGATACGCTGCTTCTTGGGGGGCCCATTAGCAGCACCACCACTGTTGATGGTCAAAAAAGAGATCGGGGAAACACATCCATCTCCGCTCGACGGTATCAGCTCGAGGTGCACCTCGGCAGGTAAGCACCCGGTGTTTCGCAACGTGAAGGTGCGCGAGCCAACATCTCCGACACGTGTCAACGGAAGCTCCAGCACCTCAGTGAGGCTGGAGCTCGTAGAGCTCTCCGCGTGAGTGTGTGATACAAAACTGCTAGAAGAAGAACCGCCGACGCGGCGCGTACCTCGCTTGCGGTCGTTGACGGTGCTGCTGACGCCTTCGTTACGACGATGCAAGCGCTCCAAAGCCGCAGCGCATGCACCGCCCGACTTGCCGCTAGTCCAGGCGGCTGTGGACGATGACAACGGTGGAGGCACTTCAACATCTACCCTAGGCAGCGTTCCCTCGCCGCGCAGACCAAAGCGCAGCTGCTGGCCAGCCTCTGTCGCGACTTCGGTTGACAAAGCAGCATTCTCGACAACAGCAACAACCTGGGCTTGGAAAAGGCGCAGCGAGGAGGGAGTAAAGCCAACAGTGAGGAACCTGCTTTCATAGGGCGGCAACACCATCTTGATCGTTGTCGCTCTTGTCTGCGCTGGGGACGTGCCGCTAGCATCCAAGGAGAGATCAAACCCCTCCACCTTGCCTGCTACACTCGCTGCAGAGTTGCCAGAACCCGCCCCTGCAGCGAACTTTTGTGCGCTGCTCGACGGGCTCGAGCTACCACTGCTGCTGTTTCCACTGACCCCGCCTAAAAGCACAGCCTCGAGGTGCGCCACGACGGTACAGGGTAGCGGACTGCTGTTGGCGATGCGAAAGTGCTCTTCGCAGCGCTGCCCCGCAAGCACTGTGCCAAAGGAAAAAAGCCGCTCCTCCTTGCTGTACGCGCGCACACTCTTGGCCAGCTGCTCTAGACGGTATACAACGCGCTGCTCTTCGAATATGGTTTCGATGTCGGCACTCGAAGTGAGGTCAGCAGCGATCGACGGCAGCGCTGGATAGGCAGATACCTCAACCGGGGTGCCGTAGCGCTCCAGCTCGGGGCCGCTCTGAAGGACTCGCACCCCAATCGTTTCGTGAGATCGGTTCTGCTTCCCAGGTACCGTCGACACAGTGATCGTCTGCGAACCACCGACAGGGATAACACCGGTACATGGACGACATGTGAAGGCACCAACAACGACATCTAGTTCACTTCCCTTGGGAACCCTCGTCTTCTTCGTGTCGTCAGATGAATGATATCCATGAGATGCAGTCCTCAGGACACCACCCACAGGGGACGAAAGAGAAGGCCCCTGCGCTGTCGACAAGGCTGGGTTGTCCTCTACGATCAACGGCGGAGCGTCACGGAAGTTGAAGAGCGAGTATTCGAGCGGGAATACTCCTGTGTTGCGCAGTTCAAAGGTATTCTCACGCAGCTGCCCAACGAGGCAGGAGCCAAAGTTTACATTCGGGGGATGTACCGTGTACTTAGTGTACCAGGCCTCTCCCATGACTGGAATACACTGTACAGGGTACAGTAGCTCCTTCTTGTCGACATCGAAGAACGCCGCCTCGATTTGGGACATCCTTGGCGGCAACTCGCCCTCCTTCTCTAGCCGAGCCGTAACGTCGATGTTGGCAATGGCCGCATCCTTGAAGCCAACCATGCCACGCAGCGTGCCAGATGGGTTAGATAACGTCAACGACCTCTGCAACCGCTTCGGCAACTTTAGCTGATAGCCCACCTCGTAAGGACTTTTGTTGAGAATCCGGATCGTCTCATGCTTCTCCTCCCCAACGTGCAGCACCCCGAGCTGAATCTCACGCGTCCACTCAAGGATGACATCGTAGGCCTCCGCCTTTATGGTAACAGGCAGCGACTCGTACACGACTGAGGGCGAATGACCTGTGTTCGACACCGTCAACACCATGTTGCGTGTGTAGAGGCAGGGGTGCGTCGGGGCAAAGGTCATGTTCAAGGTGTAGGAGCCGCCCTCCTCGATGATGCCCTCCATCGACGAACACTGCACCTCTGCAAGCCACTGAGCCACCCCTCCGGGGCCGGCAGGAACGCATCCTCCACCGCCACCAGAACCTCCGCTGCCGCGGCCTGTGGTGGTGTCCAAAACGGGGACCAGCTTCCACTGAAGCGGAAGCGGCCCCTCGTTGAGAAGCGAGAAAGATTTGACCATGCTGCGATTCAGCACCAGCCGTCCGAAGTTCACCTCCAACTCCTTGACCCCGTTGACCGTCATCGTCGGCCGCGCCCCGGTACATTTCACCTCCGTCTTCCAGGGAAGCGGGCTGTCTCTGATGCACCCCAGCAGTGTGTTTGTGAAGTTACCCACTTTCTCTGGGATTGCACGTAGGCAGACCTGCTGTGAAGTGCCAGGCCTCAGCACGAAGCTTGTTGGAGCCACAGAAAACGTCTTCTCTTTTTCGTTGAGGAACGACAAGGTCACCTCCGCCTCAGCTGCCTCTCGGTTCACAAACGTGAGCATTTCTTCATTCGGGAGTGTATTGGTATGGGGCTGCAAAGTACCGTTTGAGGCCGCATGACTACCGCCACTCGCGCCAGGCCCGCGACCCGACCCACCAGTAGACAAAGACATGACCGTGACGGTCTTTTCACCACTTCGCCGGCGGTTCCTTGGTGCCGGCGGCGGTGGAATGAGCAGCGGCCCAAAGTCAAACAGTTTTTTAGAGGGAATGTACACCTTCGGCATGCGCTGCTCTGACTCGGCGCCGCCAACTCCCGGTCCGCTGCGATGCTTGATGACGGGAAAGATATCCTTGGGATCTCGACTGATGTCGGACAGAGCCACTGTAGTGGACACATTCAGGCATAGCTGCTGCAGCGAGCCAACAACACCAAAGAGGCATTTCTCAACGTAGGGACCGATTTGATCGCAGCAGAACTCGAGTGTCAGCAAGACGGACGCCTTTGGTGGGATCCACCAACGTGTCATCTCCTCCTCCTGCTGAACAGACACCGGCACGGACCTCGAGCGGCCGCTGGTTTTCTTTGCCGGAATAACCTCGCGCTCAAGCATCGAGAAGAAGTGTACATAACGGTTGGCCGTAGCCCCCGAGCCAAAGCCGCTGGGAGCTGTGTAGGTATCAGAGCCGGTCCTGGCACCATCGATCGAAGAGCGAACATCAGCGGATCCTGTTACTGTTGCCACGGCTGCTGTCACTGCCTCCACTGAAGAGAGCGTTCCCACCACGCTGGGAGTGATGCGCAGGGATCCCATGGCCTCGTTGCCCCAGAAGCTCAGACGGTCCTCGTTCAGGTAGAACCACTCCCCGATCCGATTCGTGGACGGCACCGCTGGAGTGTTGGGCGAATGCAAAAATGTCGCCCCGCTTGCGCCGGCGAGGGTATCGTCATCCCTCAGTAAACTTGGAGAAAGATAGAGCCCGCCGGCGACCCCGGATGGAGATGCCGAGGGGGATAACTCGATTGAGTGACCGGACGAGGCCGCTAACGCTGACAAGTCTGTCGCGGAACTGACAGCTGCGCTCGGCGTGAGAGCGCGCTCGGCCAGCCTCAACTCGACGTCGTTCATAACTTCGTCTGGGAGCTCCGTCTCGGCCATGACGTGGAGCATACAGGCCCAAGCCTTCGCTTTCTCCTGAACGGCGGCAGCCGCAGCAATAGCGGCAGGACCCTTTAAAGGCGTAGTCTTGTGGCTGGGAGATGTTTTCGCAACCATAGAAGCATTGTCGCCATCGCCTTCTGGTTTTGGCGGGATGCCGTACGTGCTGAGAAAATGCAGGTACCACTCGCGAAACTGAGTTGCGTCATCGAGCTCCGCCCATTTGGGTTCCTGCTGCTTCGTCGCCACCCCTGACGCCCGTGGAGAAGCACTGCGGCCAGAACCGGCTGCCGCTCTCCCCCTACGACCTGACTTGGTCATAGACTCCAACAACAGGGCCTGTTGAGCATCAACCTCTGCCTGGACGAATGCCTCCTCGACCTCCTGCTGCACAGTCTTGCATGGAAGCTGCATCATGTAGTCCTTCTTTAGCTGCTGCGCCGCCTTGAGATCTCGACGGCAATCATTGAAGTGTTTAAGACGGCGTGTGTACTCATCTCGAGATTCCTTGTCAAGCGCCTCGAATGCCTCCTCGCTCAATAATGGGAGAGATGCTGCCGCCACCCGCGCCTCGTGGTGAGCCTCCAGTGACTTGGCTCTCCGCAAGCCGGACATCGGGTTGCTTACAGCCAAGGACACGATCTGCAGAGAAATATTCAGGGTATCGCAGACCTCTTTGAGTAGCTCAAATAAGCGCCATGGATTCTTGAGGACACTGCACCCCAACCCCTCCATCAAAAAGCGAAGCTGTCGAGGTGTTGCCTCAGTCGAACCACCTGCCTCGACAGAATCCAAAGAAGCCCCATGGTCAGCGAGGCACCGCCCCAAATACCCCAGAAGAGCTTCCCGCACAATTTTTGGTGCACACGCAGTATACGATGCCATGATATTGTCGTTCGCGGCGGCACCCCTATCGGCAGTCGCAGACCCACATTCCGGTGTGCTGGTTGCCAACTGTGTAAGGAGAAACCGAGCCACCACCCCATTCGCTGTGTCATCACGCTCCGCCTCCATTCGGACGAGCTCGTCAATGTCTACCTGAATGACGGCACCTGCGTCCGCCCGTTGGGCCATCTGCTGTGCCAACGTCGTCTTGCCACTATAGGGAGGGCCCATCAGAACGATGACGGTTGACCGTGCCACCTTCGTCGTGGAAGAAGTGTCGCCCGCTTCCTGAAGCGGTCCTCCAACACCTTGGGATGCAGTTGACCCGTCGCCAGGACTGTTTTCCAGTGCATCTGAAGAAGCTACGGCCATCTGATGACCACTCATGCTTTTATCGACGCGCTCCCCCTTCAGGGCGAAGTCTCGGGATGTACCAGAGATGGATTGACCGCGAACTGCTTTACCAGCAGTACCACCAGCTGTTGGTGCAGCACTCATCATCCCTAACTCGGGGACTGCTGACTCTTCCTCCGCTGGCAACTCCTTCAGAGACTCGGAGGCGGCATGTAAGCGCGCAAAAATTTCCTCGAGCAGATGGTCTGGAAGGTTCTCACCCGCCTCTAAATGTTGCAAGAAAAGCTCGCGATCTGAACTTGCCTCCAGCGCACGACGTAGCAACTTCACCTCCTTTGTGTGCTGTAGGTCCAGACCCAAGCTGTACACCTCCACAGGGTACTCCTCATTGTTTGTCAGTGTCACCGATCCGTGTATCACCTGCTGTGGACGGACCACCGGAAACTGCAGCTGCTTGACGGAGAGGCTCACATTATGCTTGAAGGCGTATCCACTGAGCTTCACGCTAAGAACACTTTCGGCCGAACCCTTTCCACAACGAAAGTTCAGTGTGGCAACAGCTGGGGCATTGCTGTCGTCCTTGGTGGAGCTTGCATTGTCCACTGCAGCGAGACTATTTGGGGCAAAGTATACCACGATCGTTGTCGTGCCCGATGGCGCGACCACACCGCGATCTTCCTTTACCCAGAATTGTGGCAGATGGGGAAAATGATGGTTGGAGACACCTGCCAAAGCGTTGGACTGGCCATCACGCGCTGACCGTTTACCTGCCCCTCTTGGCACCAACACATCTGACAACCCTTCTTCCCTGCACGTGACCCGCCACGGACACGAAACCGCCTCCGGATTTGTCAGGATCAGCGGCATCACCTTTACATTGCCCACGAGCACAGGACCAAAGCAAACCTCTTTTTCCTCCGCTCGGAGAGACGGATTGGCCACGTAGCAGCGGCACTCCACCACAATCATTGGACCATTCCGGATGTCGATGGAGAACTCATACGAGTTTTTACCATGGCGCACGAGGCTCTCAGGCTGCGTCGCGTCCATAAACAGCTCAATCGTGGTCGTGTCTAGAGGCCCTATCTTGATAGTTTTCATGGGATTCACCGTGATGGGCAGCAGCTCGAGCTCCTTGCTATCGAGCATCGCACTGACCCCCTCCGTGACTGAAGGATTCGTCAGCGTCAAAGTTGCCCTCCGCACGTCGTGGCGGGTGAGATGCCCGAAGTCGACGATGTAGCGAACGAGTACGAACTTGCTGTTGGAGCCATTTCTGCCTTTTCCGCCAATTCCTGTCATGGAGCTTCGACGAAGTGAGCGTGGGGTCAAGAAGAGGGGTGGATCGGATGCGCTCGTGGAGAATATGCTACTTCGTTTCTCTGATGCTTGTAGCTCAATGATTGCACGACAAAACGCGAGCCTCTCCGCCTCCAGTGTCGTCCAATCCTGTTGTGTCAAACTCGGGATCACTGGCGCGCTCGTCGCCACCCCATCGGCTGTGCCTGTTAGGCTTGTGGGTAACGGGCACACTGTTCGGGAAGCATACACGCTGCGCGGCTGTGACAATGTCGGCAGCGACTCCACGTAGTGCAGCGCCTCAGTGAAGGCGCGATACGGTGCTCGGTACACGGACACCGCCTTCTCCGTAACCGGCGCAGTGGGACCCGTCGTGGCGATCACTAGCCGGTTCACGTAGCCAGATCCTCGCAGACGGATTGGTTGCGGATCTAGATGACCAATGCGCACCCATAGTGTCTCCTCGAAGGTGTCTGGTACTGTCGGCACAAACGTTATCAGCAGTCGGGCTTTGTCGTAGAGCATACCGGACAATGGTGACACTCGCAAGCACTCTGGATTGCGCATGCTACTCGTGTCGACATCCCAGGTGACGGGCACAAGGGTGTTATTGGACAACGTCACCGACGCTGTAGCAGAGTCGTAGTACGGAATTCGCCCAAAGTCAATGTGAGTCCTGTCGCATTGCGCATGAAGGACGTTGGAGGATGCACGTATGTCAATAGTATAAGTTGGGCCACCGTGCACGCGACACACAGCTGTGGCCGACGCCGTCGCGCACTCTGCGCCTTGATACACCACCTCGACACTCTTCGACTCTCCCGGCAATAGCGAACCAGTAAATGGAACAATGTCGAAGCACTGCGTCATATCCCCTGTCATTTCATCTCTCGCACTGCGAGGGGGGGTTGTACATTTGTCTCCAGCGCTTTTGGGATCCGTAGCCGCCACGCTGACCTCTTTTTCTGACACGATGGCAGCGCCGGCACCGCTATCGAGCTGCGGCCGCAGAGTCCATTCAAATCTTGCTGGCAAGTCGGCAGAGGGGTTCGAAAGCACAATAGTGCGCCGCTTCTCTGTGTTGCGCAGCACCGCACCAAACTCCAGCAACACCGACGGATTCATGACGAGCGCGGGGAAGTGCAGTACCGCGGAGAGGCTCACGCTCTCCTTGCGCGTGTGATTCGCGAAGAGGATATGAATCTTTGCTTTCACTGTGTGTGATTCAAAATCACCACGATAAAGGGGGTTGCAGCGAACACCGATCACGTACGACTCGCCAGGAGGAAGAACGATGGTCAAGGGCCCCTCGAGATTGAAGGGTGCACATTTGGCTGTAGCCGAAGATGACCTCGGCGAGGTCTTTGACGGAGAAGATGGGTCTGCTGTATTCCGGATACGCAGGGAAACCGTGAGCGTCTTGCTGGTAACATTTTTCATTGTCAGAGACTTCACCAAGGACGCCCCCGAGTTAGCATTCGCCGTCTGCGGAGGATCGGTGTTGGCGAAATCGAAGTGAATGGAGCGAGTACTACACGCCAGCGCCGGCTCCACGAAGTTGGCTGACACAGAGCTGCTCAATATCTGATTAAAAGACCCAGACTGCTTCAGAACGAACGTGCCTGTACGCGTCCCAGGGTCATCTGAACTGCCGCACAAAGTGAACGTGGCTGCCCCGCCAACCGGGATGCAGGCGCGTTCCGGCTTGTAGGTGAATGCCACATGAGACTCCCCTTCCTTCGTCTTTGAGCCGCGTATGTTTTGCCAGATAACTTCCTGTGGACGACGACCATAGTTGTGGAGAGCAAACGTCTCCTCCACCACTGTGGTTGTCACCACATCACCGAGGTCGATGTCAGTCATCGAAGGCTCCGATATAATAGGGATCCCCCTCCCCGTCACCTTGACCGTCACTACTGAGTCTCTTTCCGCCACATCTTCGCAACCCATATTCGATGAGTGGCGTAGAAAGAGTTTATCGGTGAACACCATCGCCTCATCTGGTTTCGCACGGATGCGAACGGTGAGGGTGCTGTGTGGATCCAGCACACCCTCGGCCGGCTCCACTGCGAAGACTGGCTCGCGGGGAAAGGGCGGGATTGCGACAGCCGAAGCATTTGCCCCACTTCGACCAGCAGAAAAAACACTGCCGTGGCGCTCAAATAAGAACGAGAACGGCGCCGGCACGGGACTTGTATTTTTCAGTGTCATCTCCTTCACCACCTCACGCAGAACGCCAACAACGCCAAACTGGAACGCGAGCGGTTGCACCTCCACATATGGCCCACTCGCAAACGCGGTCACCAGAATCGTGTGTGGGGGGGACACAGCAGTATCCTTGCCCAACACTCGCAAAGCGATAGAGAACTGCAGCTTGCCAGGTCGCAGTGCTCTCAAAGTTACCGGCATCTGCATCGACTGGTGCGGTGCGATCCACTGCACGCCGTCTTCGTGGTTCTCTGATACCGGAAGCAACACCTCCACCACATCACCTAGAACGTCTCCACCCACCAAAGACAACTCGAACATCCCTGTCAGAGCAGATTCGTTCAGCACACCCACCTTCAGTGTGGCGGGATGCCCAACAAAGACACCACCGAAAGAAAGCTCCGTGGTATTGCATAAGAGCGACGGAACCATGCAGGTGGCCTTGATCGGGATGGCGTCCAGCACGTCACCGACATCGGCCACCTCAACCAGGAGCACGGTATCATAATCACCCACAGTGCGCGAGTGGAACGTTACAGTCACCGTCTCTGTCGCCGACGGTGCGATGACGCCGGTGGCGGGTGATATACCCAAATCATCTGCGTATGGGCAATCATTGGGCACGCGCAGTGTATAATGCATTGGAATGGGGCTTGTGTTTGAAATCTGGACAGCGCGCTCATGCCGCATATTGTACGAGACATTGCCAAAGTCGAGCTCGTCAACGCTGCACTCGAAATGCGGACCCAGCACCCGCCCCTTCAGCAGCAGCGGGACCTCCTCCACTGCCCCCCGCACATGCACACGAAATACCTCACAGAAAGAGCCGATGCGATCCGACTGCAACTCTATACGCAGTTTTACAATCTCACCGGGGCTGAGAGTTCCATGGGACGGGGTGAACCGAAACTTGCTAGAGAAATCTGTGTTCGACGGGTGGGTACCTGAGTCCGCTGAGGTCTCGGGAGGGGAGAGGGGACCCGGAACTGGCACGGGCGGCAGGATCACGTACTGGCAGTCGATGGAGGAAGTATTCTCCATGTGCACTTCATACTCGTGCAGAGCATTCAAGTAGACGTCGCCAATCTCGAGCCGATTGTGCTCAAGGGAACACCGTGGACCGAGACCGTGGCCACGCAGCATCAGAGGAAGTCGATTCACCAACCCCGTCACATCTAGAAACGCCATGGACTCGTAAAGAACTGCGACGGTGGGATTGAACGTAATGGTGAACTCACGCACGCCGAAACTGTAGAGAACGCCCGACAGTGGCTCAATGCGGAAAGCCTCATCTCCGGTGTAGCCGTCGTAACTTGCGCTTTCGCCTCCCAAGTGGGAAAGCGACGTCAGATGAAAATCGGCAAGCTGCTCATCGCCTCCGTACAGCCCTCCACTGTCGAGCGTGGTGATATCGTTCTTTTTGTTTGCGCTGGAGTTGGAATTTGCCCCAGCAGTCAGTGCAAAGCGTCCACCAGATCCCACTGTATTATGTGCTGAGTTTATCCCAACGTGGTCGGCACTACCTGGGCTGGCACGGTATGAGCTTTTCCACGCGAAGTGCACTGTTGCGCTCGAATTATTGCGCACTCGCACCACTGCCTGCCGCTCCGTCGTTACATAAGTGTCCGCGAAAGACACCTCCGTCTGCTCGAGCGTGAGGCCAACCAGCTCCACCGCCTGCGCTGACAGATGCACATCCTGCACAACGTCTCCTTCTGGGCCAAGAAAGAAACGGAGCAGTCCCTCGCATAGACCGGGAGCCGGCATGCTTGGGTGCGGATTGAATTGCACAGAAACGGGGGACACAACTATGGCTGTCCCCTCATCCCCACCACAGAGAGGACTGATCTCGCCGCTGCTCGGCGTGATCGAAAAATTTGAAGAAAGTGGATATGACACATCGGGCGACACTCCCGCCGGGGCGAGACCTCTAACATCGAAAATCATCGCCCGCCAGACGCACTTCCGCACGCTGATGTTCCGTAAAAACAGAGGCGTGTCGCTTGCTCCCTTCACCGGTGCCTCCCGCAGCGTGAGCGCCGCTGGAAGCTGCAAATAGCCACG
Organism: Endotrypanum monterogeii; assembly: GCA_000333855.2. Lineage (NCBI taxonomy): Eukaryota > Euglenozoa > Kinetoplastea > Trypanosomatida > Trypanosomatidae > Endotrypanum > Endotrypanum monterogeii. The sequence continues at coordinate 705,013 of CM007314.1, read as the reverse complement.
ACTTGTGTAGGCACGCACCGAAACAGGAAGTGACTCACCGCTTTCTGTCCGCACGACGAGCTGCGTCTCATAGTGCCTTACATCACGCGTTGGTTTGAAAATGACTGTGTAGATAACGGAGAGACCAGGGGCCACCCTCGACGACAACTCAGCCCCGTGTGGCGCGGCCAACTCGAAGACGGTGCAGGACGTTGGCCGGTCCACACGTACGTACGTACTGTTCACTGTGCGGTTCTTTAGCTGGAGGGTAGCAGTATAGGTCTTATTGGGCTCGAATGATTCAAACACAATCTCGGTAGGATATACATCGAAGGGAAAGATTGGAGAATGCTCCGGTGCTGTGTGTGGACTCCGCACTACGCAGAGTGTCTCGGAGGTGGCGGTGCCAATATGCCACTGGTTCGCGGGCATGTGCGTCGGTGATACTTGCGCCTCGGCGCCACCCTTCAAACTCGCCGGCTGGTGCGGTGCTCGTATCATCTTGGGAGGTAGAGTTCTCGGAGGAATACCATTTGCTCTCCAAGATGCTGAGCTGCCTACAGAGGCAGCCATAACGCCGTGTGTCCGCGCAGCAACTTTTTCTCTAGCGGTGGACGCGGTACGGTTAAGAAAGCCCTTCTGCGAGCTCCCAGACGACATCTTAGGCGGACCGATGGACGTCGTACCAGCCGCCACGTGTGCGATTTGAGTGTTGTGGATGACGAGGAAGGTACCTTCGAGCCTCGTCGATCTACTCTAAAACGGGGGGGGAAAGAAAAGAAGAGGTCAGCTGCGGGATGACGCTGAGCACAGAAAAGCTGAGTGAGACAAATCGAGCCGAGGCCATAGAGGCGGTGGCAGTCGTTTGTGCAGCCACAATGGCCACAAGACGTGAAATGATGAGCACCTTCCACTGTTTTTGTTGTGTTTCGTATTCGCGTTAAGTTGCGAATACGGAGAAAAAAGTAGATCAAAGAACCAACAGCTAAAAAAAAAAAAAAAGTAAGGGGATGCAGCAAAAGACCCACACAGAGGCGCAAAGCACGCACACAAAAGCTGCGCGTGAGTGACCAGGCCCCTTTTGTTGCGAGTAGTCGGATGTGAGTGTGTTATTGACTGGAATATGCAACTGACTCCCCCTCTTTTTTGTTGTTGTTTCTTTTTTGTGATACCTCCTACTCCTCTGCAGTGCAATAGTCATGCGGTATTTCCACTTCTCCACAGACTAAAAAACTTTCAACGCCAGCACCAGAAGTAGCCGCCGCGTACCAATAGGAGGGGGTTAAAGGCCGGAGTGATCGAGCAATGAGACAGGGAGAAGAGAGAGAGAGAGGGGGGAGGGGGAGGGGGAGGGAGTCACAGTGACATCGTCATCCGCCGGTGATGCGTAAAGTTAAACATCGAACAGAAAAGAATGAGGACAAAGAAGAGAGATAATTCAGGAAGAGAGAAGGGGGGAAATGTAATGATCAGTGAACATTTGTGTCACAGGGAGGATAAGGGGGGTAGGGTTAAACACAGGTGTGCACCTCGAGGCCACACACACGCGAGTGTGGCGCAGCTCTGTACTTGACAGGAAATGGCCCAATGCGAAAAAGGTGCCTGGAACGCGCCAACAGAACGATGGGCTCACAATTACTCCACCTCCCCCCCCCTTTTTTTCAACGCCTTTCTATCACTGTTTAAAAAAAAAAAAGGAGATTCATCTCTTCTTCTCCCCCAGTGACGTTATGGCAAGTGCCTTTTGAGCAAGACACCTATTCGAAAGCACTCGTACATGGAGACTTGTACCAGATGGACTGAGATATCATTAATTTTTTTTGTTCGAAATATGTTGTTGCTGCTGCTTAATGTGCCTACACTCTGCCTCACAACATGTCAGTCAAGCTGCAGCTCAGATCTCGCCTGTTTTTTTTTTTTTAGGTCGATATATCGACTGCGAAACACCGCTTAGCCTCTGCAACAACCTCTCTCACTCAGTCATCAGATAACGGTCTTTGTCTTGTGCTCCATCTAGTCACGTCGCATATCACCCCAAAGCGGCCCTCATCCCTCCCTCTCCTGCTGGCCCGCCACAGCTTGCATCTTTCTCGGGACCCTTCAGATCCCCTGAGAAAAAAAAAAAAGAGTGGTGACTCACATCAAGCACGAGTGACAATGAAGTTTTGTCCGATAATGTGGAGATTGCAGACGCGATGTCTCGCTGGTTGCTCCAATGAAAGATTACCGGGATCATGGCCACCGACAGCAGTGGAAGCGCATCCTTCATCCCTTTCCATACGCCGTAGGCGCCCGGCCCTGTCATCAGTAGACGTTAATCGCCACTGGGGAAAGGAGCCTGACGAGTTGTACGAAAACCTTAGAAAGGTGCGTTCCGAGACTTCCTCATCCTTAGCCAATGCACCACGCGTGTCTGTTCTTTCCGCCCCACCTTGCCTCGTTGAACAGAGACCATATGTATATATATATATATATATATATATATATATATACATACTATATAATATAGTATACTAACAACAAACGACACAACTACACACTACCACCTCGACCGACCACACCAACCGAACAACTAAGTAAGTAGTTACGGGTAGGGGAGGAGTAGGT
>CM007314.1:647837-702407 GCA_000333855.2 Endotrypanum monterogeii | reverse complement strand
TACCTTACTACGTAACACGTACACCACCGACGTCGGTCGTCGTTCGTTTCCGTTCCCTACCCTACCTCCGTCGTACGTACGAAGAGACATACTAGTATATATATATATATATATATATATATATATATACATACATATAATATATGCTAACACAAAAGCACATACACATCACCCTGCGACCACACACGACAACATAAGTGTTACTGGGGGAGGATAGGGATGGGAAAATTCATCCCTCCCTCCCCCCCCCGCGTCGTGTTTTAGCGTGATCGTCGTCGTCCATCTTTAGCCGCGATTCATTGCTTTGATCCTTTTGGACGAAGTCGAGGAGTGGAGCAGGATTGTAAAGGTTGGAATACTCACGCTGCACGATATCACCACTACCCCATCACACAAGGGACTACAACAGCTTTATCTCGACAGAAGCCAGTGCCTCCACCACCCACTTGGGGTAGTCCTTCTTTGGGTAGTAGTCCAGGAAAAAATCTTGCACGTACTGATCAAAGCGCCCCTCCTCAATGGCGCTGCGAGCGCCGCGGGTGAGGCGGATGAGGTAAGCAATGTTGTGATAGGACAACAACGTCGCTGCTGTTCCCTCCTTTCCCGCTATCATGCTCAAGTAAGAACGAGTGTAGGTGCGGCACGTCATACAGCTGCATTTCGGGTCGAGCGGACCAAAGTCGGAGGCGTACTCCTTCTTGGAAAGTTGAAGCTTGCCAGAGGAAGTGAGCGCAGAGCCGAAACGAGCCGTTCGACAAGCATATACGCAATCGAACATGTCCACACCGAGCGCTATGCAGACAAGGATGTCTTCCGGATAACCGACGCCCATGCAATACCGCGGCTTGTTCGGCGGCAGCCCCTCTTTTGTACACAGACGCACCATTTGCCAGAAATCGTCCTTCGCCTCCCCGCCGCTAAGACCCCCAATAGCGTAGCCCATGCAATCGGTCCGCTGGATGATTTCCTTTACACAGTAGCGGCGCAGATCCGCATTCAAGGCTCCCTGCACGATACCGAAAATACACTGCTTCTCACGATTCTGGTTGGCTGCTAGACAGCGGTCAAGCCACCGGATCGAGCGCTTCGCTGCCTCCTCCACGCGCGGCCCCACCGTCAGCGTGTGCACGACATCATCTAGTTGCATCATTATGTCGCCACCGATGGCGTTTTGAATACGGATGGAATCCTCAGGGCGGAGAAGCAGAGAATATGTACTTGCATCCACTTCGCCGTTGCCATGGACCTCTGATGCATCTTTTGAGACCGCGACCGCAGAGGTGGTGGCCGCCGCATCACTCGCCGTGCTTAACGCTTCTGTTTTCGCCTTTGACGTCACGGCTCCTGCTGCACCGCTGCCATGCGTCGACTGAAATCGAACACCTTCCTCTGTGATCTGAGCTAGCTTCAGCAACGACACCATCTGGAAGCCACCGCTGTCGGTAAGTATGTTTTTCTTCCAGCTCTCCATAAAGTGAATGCCATCCATGTTATTGCGGATACCATCTGCTGAAGTTTGGCTGCCAGTGGCAGCCTCCCGCGCGTTCTTACGCGAGGTGATATCGCGCAGCACCTCCTCCCCGGGGCGCAGACCCAGGTGATATGTGTTTCCCAATATTATTTCGACGTCGAGCTCCTCGAGCTGCTCAACTGTGACGCCCTTGAGTGCACCCTGTGTGGCAACCGGCATGAAAATTGGTGTACGCAAGGGGCCGTGTGGCAGGTGAAACACGCCGCTTCGGGCTGCGACAGGCTCCTTGCCAGCCGGACCCCTACACTCCTCAAACGTGAATAGCGGAGGCTGATGCATCGCCGTGTTGCGCAGGCGCCGAGGATTTCGTACCCTGAGGGCGGAATGCGAGTGGGTGGAGATATGGAATCTGTCGTGCGCCTAAGTGCGCTTTTTAGGTGAAGAAAATAATACTGACTCAATAGACGCACCCCTCGTAACAGACCTGATATATATAATCAAAATGATCCAGAGAAAAGGGGGGGAAACAGCTGTGTGATAGGCGTATACCGAGGAGACATCAGTTTTCGAATGCGTATATACCTTTAAGGCGGGCACCTTCCCCGCCACCTCTGTTGCCACTATCTGGACACCCGCACTCAGCAGGAGACAAGGAATGGTAGGCAGCACTCCTGCGCGCGTGTTGCGCTGTGGTCTCCGAATCCATACGTAGAGTTCAGTATTAACAGACCAAGTGACAACGGAAGGGGGGGGGCGCTAAAACCCATTTCGTGACTCCGCGTCTCCCCGGATTACTGACACGAACGCCAGCGGCTCTCCTCGACCTGTACGCCATACTGTCGACGACTGCCGAGACGAATCCGAACCCCCAAGATAGATCGAAAAAACACCCCAGTCATTTCAGCAATTAAGGAAAAAAAAGGGGGATACAAAAATACAAGCGGCGAACGCCGACCCCCTGCTGCTCAGTAATACCCAAGTATATCTTGTTGATGCAATATATAGAGAGATTTCAATCAGGAAAACCCCGTGAATGGAGACAACAGAAGGAAAACCTACTGCAAAAAGTATGTGCGTATGTTGGTGTTTCAATAACACAATCGAGACACACTAACGTTATAGAAACTGTTGCACACACACACAGACACACACACACACACACACACACACACACGGGACAGTCGGAAATGCTAACGAATAGAAAGCCCTTGTAAGAGAAGAACGCAACTAACCTAAAGCACAAAAAAAAGAAAAAAAAAGACGCCACAAGTGAAGCGCTTCCCTGTGGATAAAATATTGATTATCACCGAAAATCTCTGTGGCACTTCCCACCCCCTTTGGCGTTGAGGAAAGGGAAGAGATTTGGAAGGGGACGAAATGAGAGGAGAGGGCATATATTGCCTCCTGTGTTTCTCCCAACACAGCCATCTCATCAGACGATACGCTTCGTCTTGGCAAAGGACTCCATAAATGCACGCTCCTCTTCGAAAAGTTGGTCGCCAGTCGAGCCACTGTACCTGTGAGTAGCCCCGTGAGAGGGAGTAAAGCGGTGCGTCGCTGGATTGGAAGCTTCAATCGGCAGCAACCTTGCTCGGTGTGACTGCGCCACAGTTGCTGACATGTAGCGCGGTCCTGCTCGTGTAGACAAATGCCTCCCAAGCTCTTTTCCCTGGGACACCGCCGGGCGACTGTTTCTCGTATTCTCTGTCGAAGTTCCCTGAAGAATAGACGCCAACGGCTGCCGCATGGAAGCAACACAGCCCCCATTAAGATCCTCCACCGGTGTCTCGGTAGGAAAATCCCTCTGTGCGATGGAAGACGGCGAGGTAGTTGCCACTACTGGAACGTATCCAGAGAAGCCCTGGTGCTCAGGGTCCTCGTGACAAAAAGCGGATACGAGCGAGGTGCTCCTCATAGGGGCTCCCCGCTGCGCTACAACCGACGCCTCCCTGGGCACATCATTCCCAAGCCTTTGTGAAGCATGAAGAGAAGAAGAAACACAGTCGTCCCGTTTTTTCTGAGTATGCGACTCGTCGAAGTCAACGTGGATGGTATTCGCACATCCCATCAGCGGCACCTCCTCCACGGAACTTCTCGATGGAGGATCACTGATAGCAGAAGAGGATAGAAAGGTGGAAGGGACGGGTGGCCCGTCGGTGGGGTGTGGCTCGGCGTCTTTACCTGACTCCATCAAGGAGAATGCTGAACACCGTGGCGAGAGGGACCGGGACGCGAGAGCCTCTGTAACCCCAAGTCCCTTTGCAGTAGAGTCTTCAGCGGTGACAGCTGTGTCGCAGTCAGGTCGATGTGTAGCCGATGACATCGGTGGCGGCGCCGCTGCTGAGTGTGCACAACAGGAATCCCTCTCTGATGGGCCAACAGAAGCTGTTGTAACCCGCTGCGGTAACGCCGAGGAAGAAACGCTGTGAGCGCTACCGGATTCGCTTCGGGAGGGGCTCGCCCTGCCCCTACCAATGTGATGGAGGAGCTCTTTGTCATCGCCGTTTTCATGTAGATTTTTTACGTTTCCTCGGCAAGAACTCTGGAGGGGATAGAACGACTCCGGCGATGTCGCCTGCGACACAGACTCGACAGCCGGTGACGTAGCGGAATCGTTGGAGAAGCCCTGGACCACCTCCTCCCCCGATGAGAAAACCATCCAGCGCAGCACCTCTGGCGGCACGGCAGTACCGCGCAGCACACAACACAGCGCGGTCTTAGTCATTCGGTGCAGCGAGTTGAGCTGATCCCACAAATTGTGCTCGAGATCACTGCGCTCCTCTTTTTCCTCACGACCAATTGTCTCCGACCAGTTTCTACGATTTCTTCCTCGCTCCTTCTTTAGGAGCGCTTCTTTTATGCTACGCGCCTTGAACAGATTGGCGACGTCTACGCCGTTGGTGCTGTTGGTGTTGGTGGAGTGCCGTTCACCGCCAGCACCGCCGTCTGAAGCCTGATGGCTGCAGGAGGAGCTGCCGGCGCGACCTTTGTGTGACGGCTCCAGAGAGGAACGCTGCAATGGCGTCTTGCGCAACCCCATGTTGCTACGATAAGTGAGACGAACGCTGGAAAGCGCGAAGCTGCCTCCCAACTGGCACAGCTTTGATGCAAACCCTCGCCCGTTAATGGACCAATAGATAAAGCCGTCCCCAGCGAGCCCAATAAAGCTACCACGGTCACCTTTCAACTCAATACCGTCACCGTAGTGGAAGCTGCACTTGAGTTTGCTGGGCGCCGCCTCGAACTCGTAGAAGGCGCCATCGACAAGCAACGCGTAGACAGGCTGGAGCACTGATTCCAAAGGGGGTGGGCGCCTGAACCCTCGCAAGGCAAGCTTTCCTCTCCTTAGTGCGTCATACTTGGTACGTGTCTCGGTCGACCCCAACACCTCATACGCACGCTGGATCTCCTGAAACGCTTCATGTGACCCATTCGGGCGGTCAGGGTGGTATGCAAGGGCAAGTCTACGGTACGCCGCGGTGATCTCCTCGGTCGTGGCGGTGTGGGCTACATCGAGAACCGCATAGAGAGAGTTGCTGCGCGCGCTCTGAGGTGGTGTTTTACCGTTGCCCATGCGCGGGAAAGCTTCAGAAGAATCTTTTCCATTCATCGGCTTACGTGAAAACGACATCAGCAGCGTAGCTACGTAGGCTCGATAAGCCTAAGCACGCTTCTCAGCAAGGTGTGGATACAACGTTGTATCTGCTTGAAGGCAAACAAACTCGTGACTGATAGTGGAAACCGAGAAAAAAATAAAAGCAGCCAAACAATAATCAGGGCGCACCCAGCGCGCTCGCCACATCAGCGACAACGACAAGGTTTATACTTTTGAGAAAGTGCACGAGAGTGATGGGGAGAAGCAGAAATAATGGGAGCGATGAAAAAAAGGATCAGTTTATAAAACATTTAAATGGACAACACAAAGAACGAGAGCAGCTCTGCCAGAGATCGTTCTTGGTTTCCTGTTTGAGTCTTTCCCGGACTTGCTTTTTAACGCTTTTTTTCTTTTTTACTTTTCCCAGTGCATTGAGAAAAATCCACCGTCCAACTTCTCGGTAAAAAAAAAAAAAAGACCGGAACGAGAAGTGCTCAGAACACCACAAAGTTTATCAATCGGAACGGCAATAAGAAAATAACGGGCAGAGCGCACGGGAGACGAGAAGCTAGGCGGCGCCAGAGAAGGAGAAAAACAACAATATTCACTACGACGCTGTACCCCCTTTATAATAATGAGGAAGAATTAGTTCCGTTGTGAGAAAAGGGCCAAGGTAGTGATCGAGAGAAGAAAGTGAGGGTGGTGGTGGCCGTGAAGGGAGTTGCGTGAGTGTGTGCACCTTATCGCAGCTACGCACAGCCTTTACTGAAAACAAAAATCTCCAACATATGTAAAAGAGGAATGTAACAACACCAGCACGCACACAAACACCAGCTACAAATTGAGCGAAGCAAACACTTGTTGCTACCTGGAGCAGCGGAAGTCGAGGTGGAACTGCACAGCGTCACTGTAATGATGTGATCATAAGAATCACCAAATATATATATATATATTCACATGCCCACAACCCACACTGCAACTCTGTAGACTCATTCGCCGCAAGGATGAGGTTATAAGTCACGCTGGCTCAGCACTTGGCTGTATTATCTAAATCGGCTAGCTACGTTATTATTATTATTTCCTGCTTGCAGCTCCCCCTCAGGAGAAAAAAAAAGATACAACAGGAAAGAGGGGAGAGAAAAAAAACACATATATTTGTTCTTTTGGGGGGAAGGGGCGTGAAAGAGACATGGGAGCCTCCCTTCAGGCAGCGTCTGACATTTTTTTTTTAAGGTGTTACGTTTTGTAAAATGGCACTTGAAAATTCACACACACACACACACAGCAGCACAGAGACAATACTTCGCAGTGGAATATTTATCAGTTTGAGTCATATATACACATATGTATTTTATTTTAGATGGCTCCGTATTGGTTAAACGTGGGAAAGGGGGGTGATGAGGAGGTAGGCAAGAATAGGGTGACGCCTTTTGTTCTCTCTCTTTTTCCCCGGAAAAATAAATGAAGAGAATCAAACCTGAAGTGAGGCAATGAGCGAAACATTAAAAAAAAAATATATATATATATATATATATATATCGGGAGATACATATCTAGTTGTGTGTGAAAGAGTATATTTTTACTAAACGACGTGGCGATATTTCGGGTACGCTGACAGCACCCCCCCCCACATGCACTCCCCTTCGCCTATGTTTCTTCTTGTGTCTCTGTATTCTGTTTGTTGTTAGTGTTGCTGTTACTTGCCCAAAGCACCGATTAATGTGTGTGGGGGGAGGGGGGGAAGGTAGGGAAGGTCACACGCCCCTCTTCTCTTGATGCTTTCTCTGTAATGATCGATGCAAACACAAGAAAAAAAGCAAGCACGAGACCAAAAAAAAAAAAAATGTCAATGATGATGCGTGATATCAACTGATGTACCACGTGAGCGAGCGCTGAGCTGCTCCAACGGGACATCCAATAAGAACGGGAGGGGGAAGGGCAACTGCTATTCGTGTTGTCAGGCAGAGGTCGTGAAAGTGATGTGAGCACAAGTCAAAAAAAAAAAAGAGAAGAAAAAGAGGAAAGAAAGTGTTCAAGACCAAGAGAAAGGAGCAAACACAGACATACACACAAGCGGAGTAGAAGGAGCCCCGTGTGTGTGCGTGCGGGTCAATTACGACTTCTTTGTCGATTTGTTTCCTGATTCAGGACGCATGTTCGCCGCTGCAAGGCTTAAGATCGAAGCACTGACTTTACAGAGGAAGCACACGTGCACATCAAGCGTAGTTGCAGGGTGAGCGGTGGTCTCCCTCGAGAGGAGCGACAGCACGCAAGAGAGAAGACGACTACAAAGATAATCCCTTCTTATTTTTGATTTCATTCTCAGCTCCTCTCTCTTTTTTGAGGAGAAAATATCCTTGACGATTTTCTACGTTTGCACCCGCGGGTCTGTAAAGGTGAAATGAAGTGCTGGTGTTTGCGTCTGTTCTGATGCTCTCTGGGTAAGGTGAAGGAGGTACAAGATGAAAATTTTAAAAAAGTATTATCGGGTAAAGAAAGGCAAAGGAGCACGAGTGCCGCATTTTTTTTTTTTACAGCTTGCTTCACCCTCTTCCAGTCATGGAAAACGACAAAACATCTCAAGCGCCAGAGCCTTCAGCCCTGCAGAAAGCACAAATTCTTGAAGTCTTCGAGAAGAATCAGCCAAGGCGAAAAAGATGCAGACTCAGGGAAAGAAGGAGCAAGAGATGAAACGTTAAAAACAAACGGTCTCGTCTCATGCAGTTGTGAAGATAATCTCGTCGCCTGCCCGGGTGGGGGAAAGGGGGAGAAAAGATGCACCATTTATTCTGTACACGGAGCAGAAAGAGAAAAAAAAAAAGGCAAGGAATCCAACGACACCACACACGCATCACATCCAACAGAGCAAGACGCATCACATCGATGACATCGAACCAACACGAGACAACGTACCCGGGCAACCTCATGCCGCTCGCGTTGCCACGCAACAAAGGCGAGAGAGTGTCAAACTGAAGGGGGTGGAGAATAACGTGTCATTGAGCGCTCTCGACCCCATTACCCCACCCTACTCCTAACTTTCTAGCGAAAAAAGAGGGTGCCGAGCGCCTCCGCTTCCGTGCGTACGTGTGTATGCGTGTGTTTTTTTTTCTTACAATTTGGCTCATTCACAGCGCTGGTCAAGTAGAAGCGAAGAGACAGAAAACACCTCCACAGGTCATGTTTTGCCTTCCACCATCTAACGTATGAAACGCACCCCCCACACACACACACACACACAAGAGCGGGCCGCACTCATGACGACGTGTACCCGCACGGATGAACACAAAAGGGAGCGACGCCGTCCTCCTCCTCGCTCTCCTCATCTTCAGTGAGGTGCATGAACACAGGCCGCCTACTGCCAGCCACAGCATATGTACCACCCTCCGCCTGCTCGCGCAACACCTCCGCTACCCTCTCTTCCCACTGCGCCCGCCCTCGCTCGTCGTCGTCGTGTGTCGTCGACTCTGGGGGACCCTCAAGGTTCAAAAAAGGATGCTGCAGTGCACCTCGGGCAGTGATGCGAGACTCGGGTTGCTGTTGCAGCATCCGTGACAGCAGATCCAGCCCATCAGCAGGCACGACCCCGGCATGAAACTTGTATGGGAGACTTGCCTGTGGGGCTGAGAAAGGAGCAGCAGGCGCTACACCCCCCGCCGGATCCGCCGTCGAGGATGCAGCGGACTGCGAAGACGGTTTGCTGTGGTACCTAAGAGGCCCCAGCAGCTTCTGAATGGCGCCGAGAAGGTCCAACTCACTCGTCGAGTTGAACAATCTCCTCTGCAGTAGCAGCTGCGCAAACATGACACCCAGAGCCCAGATATCCGCTGCGGCGCGACACTCCTGGTCTCCAAGGAGCACCTCAGGAGATCGATAGTGCAACGTTGTACGAATCGATAGTGGTGTACAAGGGAACAGAGCAGGCTCGCTTACGGCTGGCTCGTGCAAATTCTCAAGCGGCTGAGAGCTCTCCGTTGCAGCCTTCGCAGCGCGGCGCGGGGGTGGAAAGAAGCGGGCGGACCCGAAGTCACCGAGTCGAAGACCGGCGTCTCTCGTTACCAGCACGTTGCTCAGTTTCAGATCTCGATGCACCACACCGCACGTCTCGTGTAGAAAGCACACAAGACGTAGGAGGCGTCGCATCACGTAGCGCACTAGAGGCATTCTAGCAGAAGGCGAAGAAGACGGAGATAACGCCATCCTCTCTGACGTCACAGCTTCACTGAAATCTCTTGGAGGCAAACCAGAGGCAAGGCCCCGACCACACCCAACACCAGCCACACTAGAGGAGCCGAAGAGAGATACGATCCCGGGCTTCCTCCGGTAGCCCCCCACACCCTCACTCTTTAAAGCGCTGCGGGACCCATGAGCGAGAACGATTTGCTCCAAGTTAGTTGCCGCAAGTTCCATCACAAGGCACAGCCCCTTGTGAGGGGCCTCGACCACGCGGTAGAGGTGAATGACACGCGCCGTGTCGTCGATAAGATCAGATGGTGCCTGATGAGGATCGACCTGCACAGGTTGCGTGACACCAGAGGGCAAAGCGGCAGCATGCGACGCGCACGTTTCCACAAGACGCGCAGACTGCCTCGCACACACAAAGCGATGCAGAGTTACCTCGCGCAGTATCGTTGTCGAAATATCACGTGCACTGAAATCGCTCGCCTGGATAAAAATTCGCTTCACAGCTACACGGCGACCGCACCGCGCCAGCCTTGGAGCGCCCCCAGCGACGTGGTCTTTCTCCTTACACCCTGGGCAGGTCCCCTGCAAGGCTGACTCATCGGCCCTGTTGCCAGATGCAGGCACACCGATGGCTTCGTCGAACGCAGAGTACACCGCTCCTTGGGCGCCCCGGCGTATGGGTGCATCTTTCTTTAGCTGAGAGCCTTTCAGCGTCATACAAAACAGAGGATCGGAGATAAACGGCAGCCGGCGCGGCACTGCTCTTGCCCATCCTCCGTCCACGCCCCCCTCCTCCTCCTCCTCCGCCGAGCCCGCTCGTGAGTCCAACACATCGTCGTCCTGCGAGGCGCCGTACACACAGTCGTCATAAATCGACCACGCAGGTGATACAGTGTCACGATCTACAGCGAGCTGTGCAGCTGCACCCACGACTCCATCGGCAAGTAGGGAGTGTGCCATTAGAGAGAGAGAGAGAGACCTGCGGCGCCGTATCGCTGTGCAGTTTCAAGGCCCTCGCCAGTATGAGATGAACTACTTCAATGAAAGTGTTTTTTTGCGACTCTATGGAGACTGAGATGAGTCACTTTGGATTAATGATTGCGCTGGACCAACCGGAACACTGATTTCGAGACGCAGAGAGCAGGAGGCGACACAGATACGAGACGCCTAAAGGGGAACAACTTTAAAAAATCAATGGCACTGCCTGCCTCAAAAAGATATTTGTGTGTTTGTATGTTTGTGATGTACCCTGTGATGAATATTGATTTCTCTGGAGTAATGTCGGTGCCCAAAACACGCCTTTCGCGTTTTCTATTTCACCTTGTCACAAGGTGTGCTCAGCTTGGCAATGATATGAATGCTCTCTATAGGGATTTACTTCACAACATCGTTTCCGATAAAGCACTGATGATGTGATGATGAGCTCCCCTCGAAAAAAAAAAAAAAGAAGGGGTGCGGCGAAGCAAAGTTGGGGGCTAAGGGAGACGAGAAGCGAAAATGTGTGAGGAGAAGTATGAAGCAATGTCTAGCCCAAACGAGAGGAGGACAAGTCGCTAGTTGTCGACGTGGATATGCCGCGTAGAGGATTCAAAGCCAAGATGCGGGAAAAAAAAAAGAGAACGACAAATGGGATAACAGTGGAAAAAGAACTTCTCCAGAGACGATACCTCTCACACAATCGTTGATGCTACGAGTGCACTGTGGCCCTCACATGACCCCTCTTTGAGACACACACATGTACAGACATACGTGTCTCCATTCAAAATATCTGTGCACCCGCCCCCGCCCCCCCCATATGCACTTGTATAGGTCATGCTTTGGCCGACATGTAAACGGTGGTGGTGCCAAGATGCGTGTATGCGATCGGTGTCACCAACAGCACACCCAGTATATGCACGCGTACAAACCTGCCCAGTCGCTGGAACCGTAGATCAGCCCCTGGTGTGCCGCCCGCCTCGTTGCCTACAAAATGGGAGGAAAAAGTTTCTCTTCTGCATTTTTCAGGACTGGGTACTCCTCCTCACGTTCCCCTTCCCCCATTTCCACACCATCCATCCCTTGATTCGATCTTTTGTTGAATTGTTTTCCCCCCTCATTGGAGAGCACAACGATACACACACACGCAAATATATATATATATATATACATACATGCAGAAATAGAGATCCTGCCTACACCCGTACATAACTCATACCTGACATACGTGAAAGAATAGGGAGGGGAAGGGGGAAGGAGAAGGAGAAGGAGAAGGGGGAGGGGAAAAAACATATCATAATAATAACCAAAAAAGCCGCGCACCGCCACTACCCACATCCACTCGACTCCTTCCCCACGCTGTCTTTCCCCTTCGAACCCCACCTACACGCATAAAAAGAAAAAGAAAAATCAGTCAAAAGAAACAAAACTCACGCGCCAAACCGTAAATCGATAAAAACAAGAAATATGAACAAATAGATAAAAACAGAACAAATGAGGGGGGGGAAGTGGCGCCGTGCCGAGGAAGAACGCCCCCCCCCCCCCCCCCCCCCCCCTTCAGCGGTCGTCTCCATGTTGACTATATCCCACGCACATCAACGAGGAGGCCCCAAAAGCAGGCTCGCATGCTGCAGTGCAACTATATAGATGAGGATTTGTCAACAGGGGATCTCGTTGGGAGGTGAAAACTTGAAAATCAACATCAAGCGCAGGCGCCGCTGTACGCAGACCGACATCTACAGTCTCACCTCTCCTCCACACACATTCTTCAACAACGGTATACACTCAGAGAGAGAGGAGGGAGGAGGGATAAGCAAAAATCGGAGAGAGCGCCGTTGGACTCCTCTGCGCGCACCCAAGAGGGGCCGAGTCTACTTCCTCCGCTGCCTCAGATTCTCACCACACGCCGGAGTTGAGTATATATATTTGAGCGATGGCATCCCTTGAAAAAAAAAAAACTTCGAGTTTGTCTTTCCGCTTCTCTCTTTTTTTTTTTTGCAGCACAGGCAAACGCGTGGTGTTGATACCCCGCGACCCCTTGGCAACCCTCCAGTCCTTGTAGTCGAACAACCAGGTATAAAGGGGCGTTTGCCGGACCCTGCACACTATCAGAAAGAAAGGCCACCCCACCTCACCCCTGCTCCATCAGACGTGCTGGAAGTGTTGATTGGAACGGAACTCTTCGTACAAGGTAAACATGACGTGCAGAGAGTCAATAAGGGAGCTATACGTAGGGATATCCAAGATAGCGCACAGAGTTCGCACATACTGATCTAGGTCGAGGTCAATTTGAGGTGGAGGAAAGGCGACATCGGAGTTGAGTAACTCTTCGAACTGCTGGGGCCAGACCTGCATGAGCGTCTCTATGTCAGGCATGGGGCGTTGATAGCTTACTGTCGGTAGCGCCTTCTTGTAGTGAACCTTTTTTATGTCGGAAATCCACCTATCGATCACCTCTGGTCGATGCGCTGCATTTTCAAGGGAGTCGACAATGTCTGCTGCGACACCGTGGGCGTTCGTGGCGTTGAGCTCTAAAAGCACAACTGCTGGGTTCGACTGCGGAATCGCCGGTTCATCGACCATTTCAAGGCCGAGCCCGTCTGGCATCCCGTCCGGCCGCGGCACCTTCACAAAGGGGTCGAGATCGCCGATTGCGGGGATGTAGTCCGGCACAAACGGCCGAAGCTTTGCAGGAAGCTCTGCTGCAAAGGGGGTATACTTCGTGATCTGCGTGAAGAGATCTTGAATTTCACGGCTGGCGGTGGCGTTTTGCCGCGAGTAGTTGGCGGGGTTATACCCAAGCTGGGGATCGATGACCGGCGTAGCCGTTGGAGCCTCAGTCAGTTCGTTGGGCTTATGGCCAGCGTAGCCTTCCGCGCGGTACTCGCGATTTTCATTGAGATTCTCCTCCTCCTCCTCCTGGTCCTCCTCGCCGACCTCATCATCATCCGTCCCCTCGTCATCTAGACGCATCGACTGCCCCGGCCTCATAGCCATGGGCGTCGCTATCAGACTGCCCGAGTGAGATACTGGAATAGCCTCGTCATGAGGCGCGTTTTCGATGACGTTTCCTTTGCCCCCTCCGCCGAGACGACCCGCTCCGGGCTCTGGCCCATGCGACGCGCGTGGTGTTGCAATGCTCTCGGCGTTGGCCACGGCTATACACTCATCATTTGGGTTGTTCTCAATGATCCGCCCACCACGCACAGCAGACGTAGTGGTCTCCGGCATCGGTGTGGTGGTCACATCTGGAGATAAGTCGCCGCGAACGCCAAGGCGGCTTTGACCAGGAGCGACAGTGCCGACATTCCTATTCGGAAGAAAGTCGTTTCCGGGTTGTTGTGAAGGAGCGGCCGTCACTGAAGGCTGGTGGGGGTGACCAGGGACCGGAATGTGGAGAGCGCCGCCAGATCGACTAGGTGACTCCGACACACTTTGGGATGTCTCTTCCTCCGTCTCTTCGGCTGAATCGTAGCCGGACACGTCGCTGTCGTCGTCCGACGTGTGGCGCATTCTTCACCTGTTTCGATTCGTAAAGTTTTCTGTACAGCTGTTGTGTGGCGTAGTTTGGAAATGATCGGAAGCGAGAGCCTATGCGATCGTGTGAAGTCTAAGGGTAGCGTAGAGCGTGCATAACCTTCAAAAGAGTGACACGGGAAAGGCACCACGGTGGGATAAAGTTTTCCCTAATTAAGCACAGGTTTGCTTGTATGTACGTCACCACACTTCACTCTATCCCTGAGGCGTGATTTTGAAGAAGAATGCTCAGTGACGTCCTTCCTCAATATATATATATATATATATATATGTGTGTGTGTGTGTGTGTGTGTATGTCTGTGGGGTGTTGATGTAAACGTGGAATGTGCATGAGAGTATATGCACACCTGGATAAAACCGGGACTCTCTGCGAAAACTGACAACAGCACAAACAGAAAATGAGGAAACAACCAAAGAGCGGGAAGTAGAAAAGATGCAGAATGGATACAGGCGATTCTCGAGACCCTTCCACTAGCGTGGAAGAATAGAGGCGAAGACACCAAAGTGGAAAAATAGATGTCTCAGTGTGCGCGGGAAAACATCACAGCGTCCTCCTTTTAGCGCAGCCATCTATAAGCACCAAGCATATATATATATATATATATATATATATATATATATATGTATATATATATGAAGTGACGTAAGACCATGTATCAAAACCTGAGAAGCTTGCACATGAGTCTACACACACACACACACACGCACACAAGTAAGCACATGACGATTCTTTGGTGTTGCAGCCCCAAAAAAAACGCAACCACACCACTCGGGAACGCAAGAAGAGCGGGATCGGGGAGGTCTGTCAAGTCGCTTTGGATCAGTGATGAGGAGCGAAAGAGGCGAGACAGCCGAAATATAATATAAAAAGATGTGAAATCTGATAGAAGAGTGCACCTCGAGCCTTCCTACGCTTCGTAATCGCAAGATTTTTTGTTGGTGTAGTGAAGTTTAAGAAAGTGGTAACAGCGAAAAGAAACCGTCTTTGAAAAAAAAAAAGAAAACACAAAAAAAAATCGCGGCACAAAACACAATCCCTTCTTCCCAAGCCCCCCCCCCGCTAGCCAGCCAGCACTACAACTATCCATATATATAATCATAATAAATAAATCTACCCTGTTGCAACACCAAATGAAACACATGATGGTGCGACCGACTATCCTATTCCACTGGCATGTGTGGAAGAGCAGGAGGGCAAGCGCACAGCCCCACCCATCCACCATCTCCCCCTTCCCCAGTGAGGGGAGGGGAGAGGGGAGTGTAAACTGAGAGAGACAAAGTCCCCTCAGCACGCCTTTGAGTACCCAAAGCGCACCACATGCGTCTCATTGTACGATTTCTCTACAGACAGACGCACACGTGACCGGCTCCCATCCAAGTACGGCCTCCATCTCATATTCAAAACAAAGGAGCGAGCAACAGGCCCGCGACAACGCCTTGCGAACTCTCTCATCAGGACCCTTCCCTCTACATACACCCATTAGACACGCATCACCAATGAAGAAGAGGCGTCTCGCAACGCGAAGCAACCCAATGGATCCCCCGAGAGCATATACATATATATATATATATATATACCCTTATGATTTGAATGGCAAAGAGGAGAGGCAGAGGGTGTGTGGAAGATGAATGCAAAGACATCGCTGTTACGCTCGTGAGCGCCAACCCCTCCCCTCCTCCGTCGATGCTCCCTCTCTTTTTTTATTCTTGACAAATTTCAGAGCCCCTCCCAGCCTCATTTCCTCCTCTTTTTTCGTCTCGTACGCAAGCCGATCCCCCCCCCTTTCCTTGACCCCGCCTCATCTTCGCAACATGAAGGGGAAGAGGAGGAGAAAACGGCTGGCTAGATAAGTATGTCGTGCGATACCGCGAGATAGGTGGTCGTCATGTAGAAAGACATCCTTGGTATCTCCCGACGTCAGCTAAATGATTTTATTTTCTCTACGATCCACAGAATTTCACATCCAAATCAACAAGTCCGTTTAGCGAACATGCGGTGAGAAAAGATGTGAGGACGAGAGGAGAAACGGGAGATGCATCAAGAGCAACAAAAAGCAAGAAAAAATGAGTAGAGCAGCACAAAATCATGTATATATATATATATATATACGGTATTGATGTCTTTCCAACACCTCTGTCGAAAATGGAGGGTGGTACGAGGTAACAGTCGCGAAGAAGGAAGGAAAAAAAAGAGGGCGGCATAGTCGATCAGCGAGACCATCCGAAGAGAAGCAGAAAAGGAAAAGAATGTGTGTTACAACGTAGAGAAAAACGAGCAACAATGAAAATTTAAAAAAGGATATGAAGAAAGGAGACGGCAAACAGAAGTCTGGATGGTGATCCATTGAAAAGGGTGGAGGGAAAGCTGTGCTCTTCTCTTCAGTGTACTCCTGTCTTTTAGATAACATGTGAAATCAGCAGAACAACCAGACTACCATAAACACACGCACGCGCACACACGCACCTCCCCCGGCAGGTCGACAGACCCATTGGGCAGTGCAAAGAAGGCCTACACTTGCGCTGCAGAAAAGTCTGAATGGGTCAACTCAGATCAGTCCCTGCATTGCACGCTACCCCAATGCTAGCCACCCCGGTCTCCCCCTCCCCCCCCCCAAGTCACCCAAATGGTCATGGGAACCATCGGGACCCTCACTTGCAGTTTCCTTGCAACCCGAATCCAGTAGACAGTGAAGACTAGACAAAACCCGCTCGAATTGCGTCGTCACTTTGTCCCTGAAATCGGTGACGCAAGCGTCCTTGTTGCCCGAAGCCACCCCAATGTGATTGCCCTCCACTATAGAACCGCAGACATCAGTGCTGAGCAATCGCTATAGCCCCTATCTCCTCTCAGCCAGCTGACCCTCCCCCCCCCCTCACTGGCAAGACTAGATCGGAATGTACAAACGGGGAGGAAATGAAGGCCGTTTAGATTCCCCAGTAAATCATAAATGAGCCCGAAAAAATCACAGATGTGCCTCCTTTCTCCAAAGACGGCGGGTCAGGGAAAAAAGGAAGGGAGAGCGGAGGAAGGTTAACGAAACTCCAAGACCACGTGCACCGCGCATCAATTTTATAGGCTCATCGTTGACCAAGAGGAGGAGGCAAAGGGCTGTGATATCAAAGAGACCGGAATCTGATTAACGGAGCTGTGAAGGAAGCAAAGACCCGCATGAACACAAAATTCCGACGAGAAGGGTAAGGAAGAAGGAACAGAAAAAAAAAGCACATGCCGTTGCGCACAGTGACGCTGCACTCACTACGGAGCACTGTCAGCGACCCAAAGGTTGGCTTCTCTCTCTAAAAGCAACTTGACATAGGTGGCGTTGCCGGTCGTCACAGGGCTACGATGAAGGCAAGAAAGATACAAGGCAGCTAATGTAGACTCTGCATCACCTGCGGTAGCTTAAAGTTGGGAGGCTTCGTGGAATCATCCTCGAGTTTGCGCTGGAGCTTTCGTTTTATGTAAAGTCGGAACGCCTCCGAGCAGCGGTTGAAGTGCACACGAAAGGCGTCCTCGTAACTGGAC
The DNA here is from genome assembly GCA_000333855.2 of Endotrypanum monterogeii. Lineage (NCBI taxonomy): Eukaryota > Euglenozoa > Kinetoplastea > Trypanosomatida > Trypanosomatidae > Endotrypanum > Endotrypanum monterogeii. The sequence continues at coordinate 685,121 of CM007314.1, read as the reverse complement.
CGTGGTGCCTCCTTCAGAAATGCATAGAGCTCATCTATTCCGCTGTTCGAAGTGACATGGTTGCGAATATGGGCAAATATCTCCGTGAGATCCTTTCTGGAATCCCCCAAGGATGCAGTTGATAAATTCCCTTGGCTGAGAGAGGCACTGCCGTTTGGTCCCCCACGGCACTTGAGTGTGGATGGAGCGGCTGCACTGGGCAGGTTTACCGTACTACTCCTCCGGGCGCCTTGGCCCGGAGGGGAGGCACCTGGCATCTGCGAAAGCGCCGTTGGAGCGTTTTGCGCCGTAGACACCTGGGTGGACGACGACTCGGGATCCCGAATCGAAGAGCGAGAACGAGCGACGCCGATTTCGTTGAGAAAGGGTTCCGGTGCTCCGTTGGGGTCGGCATGGTAGCTCGGGCGCTTCTTCTGGGGCAACAGCACGATGGTACCCCTCTTGGGGGTAACTGAAGACTTGGATGTGGCGAGAGTTGTGCTGGAAGCAGCGGCAGCAGCAGCACTAGTAGTAATAGTGGGAATAGCACTCGTGTTCGATGAACTGGTGGTCGGTTGCGGTAAGGAGGAGCGACTCCTTTCTTTTGCAGAAGTAGGGGTCGGTGACTGACTCGCACGTCGCTCCTGCCGACTCTCCTCGATGGCCTGCTGCTCGTTGTTACCTTTCTCTTTGGCGGCCTTGTCGCAGAGCTCGAGGCAAGCGCGAATAAAGTGCGTCACCAGATTTTGTGGCCCTACAAGGTTCTCGGCGATGGTGAGGAGGGATGCTTTGTGTCGCTTTGTTGCTGTTTGCAGGATTGTCTTTACCGTACGGATGGGTATGTCGTCTAATTTGCGGAATGCACTTGGCGGGTGCTGCAGTAAATATTCGTGGCAGCAGAGAATGATGGTGTCAGCGCTCACTTTGGTGAAGTCTACTCGCATCACGCACTTCACAGTCACCTGAATGAACTTTAGGTCGGCCTTCTGTCCACTGGCAAGATAGGCGGTGGAATAGGTAATCAGACGAGACAACAGCGCGCTGAAGACGTCGTTGACCGGACAGCCCTCTAACAATTTGAGTGTCGTAGTGTTAAGGGCCTTGATGACTGATTCATGCTGCGAGAACTTCTGCGACAAGAGGCAGTCAAAGAAGGCACCCATCATGCGGAACAGTAGCTGACTGTGACAGCGCATTGCGCAGCGTGGGGTCATGAACATTGCGGTCAGACACTCCATTAACCCTTGAGCCAAGCTAATGTTGAAGTGCTGCGTGTTTTCGTACAAGCGCTCCACCATCAACTGGACCACCTCCGGGGTGCCGCAGTCGACACCGGCGCGCAGGTGACGGCCAAAGTCCTTACACATCTCTAGCGCAACCTCGGGCGCAGCCGACCGAAGCCCGACAAGGATCTCACGTATAGTGTACTGTACATCGGTACCCTCAGCAACAAAGGAGACGTCGCTAGGCGCGAGAGGTGTGCGTAATACGTTCGACGGCGATGACGACATCTTAGCAGGCATGGCGACCTTTGGCGAAGAAGTTAGACGAGCTTGTTGTGTCAATTCCTTTGCTGTAAGCTCAGGACGAGAAGTCGACGTCTGCCTTGATGCCCCGCCCTGGCGCACCGCTGGAGAGGATCCTGACGGTGAAGGAGACGGCGCAACTTCCATTTTCGCTGGGTCGTGGTGAATTGACCGGCCCTGTGCTGGAGCTCGGGGAACCGGTGCGCCAGCGCTGCTATCAGCGCCGCCGCGCGACGTTGCGTCGGTGTCAGGAGAAGCATCAGGCACGCTGGAGACACGCGACAGGCAACGAGGTGTCGTGGTGGCACCCATAACCATTCGTGGGTTGAGGGAGAGGGTAGTCTGTGGTGTAGCGCGTGGTGGTGTTGTGCGGTGGCTTTCTTCATTTTCAAGATGACCGTTTGCAACAGTCAGTGGGGGCTGGAGACTCCTCGCGAGCGACGACCGCTGCTGCTGCTGTTGCTCATCCTCCTCCTCTGGGTGCCCTTGCTGCGCCTGACGTCGTCGGCTCTCGATCTGCCGCTCCACTGCTGGCATCACTGCCTGTTGCTCAGCTGGTTTGAGCTGCTGCACTGTATGCATAATCGAATCCTCGCCGACAACACCGAGCATCCAGCCCAGCACCTGCTCAGCGACGAGACGGACGTCAAGCAATCGGTCCATGGTGGAGGCTATAACAGCAGGCGTGAGCAGCTGCATTCCGGCGCGCGGAAGTGTCGCATCCGCAGGGAGCTTCTCGAAACCGGTGATCATCATCTCCAGCACGTTCTGGCGACATGCATTTGAGTCGGAGGACAGTGGTCGCTGCAGCAATGGTAGAAGAGACTCGAGACCCAACACGTTCATAACAAAGAACGCCACATTGCGTGCCTCCTCGCGCAAGGCGGCCTTCTGATCTCCCAGCATTCCCAGTACACCTGGAGTCAGCTGCCGCAGTGCGGCACGACACTCCTCCGGCCCGGCGGCATCGACCACGACAGGAATGAGGCGCAGCACGTCTACAATAATGTTTTTGTTAGCTTCCTCGAATCGCCCTTGCAGAGCTTTGAGTAGTGCAGCGGCAGAGTGGCCTGACAGCGGACGTGGCGCTTCCGCCAGAAAAGCCTCGGCGCGGCGCACACCGTTCAGTCGATCACGCCAGTTTTCGCCGGAGTTGATTTCGTGGAGAATCAAACGGAGGCTGCCCTGAGGCTCTGCACTTGTAGAGCTACTATTTCGTGACAACGGCTTCACAGAGCTGGTGCGCCCGTTAGAAGAACGACCTGCAGCCCCTGCGCCGCCGAGAGAGGACGGACGCTGGCGGAAGTCCAGAGACGCCTCAGCGTCGCTTAGTGGGGGTCGTTCCTCTGACAGACGATTTGGTGACGACTTAACCCCCCCGCTCGTCCGGGTGCCGGGTGCCGATGACTGGTTCATCACTCGCGGCCGCGCCTGAGTTGAGGATGGCGCTGCCGAGAGTGCCGCCGCAGCAGGAAGTCCAGCTGATACCCTGGTCGGTGGCAGCGGTCGAGGATCCGTGGCCACGCTCGACATGCGGCTCAGCTCCTTCTCATACATGGAGGGCAAAGGAGGCTGCAGCGACTCTACACACCTCTGCACTGCAGCGATCGACGCATGTGGCGAGCGATGCAGAGCAACAAGGAGTAGCACCGCCTCCTGTCGCACCCCAGTGTTGTTGAAGTCAGCACACACTGTCTTGATAAAATGGAGCACTCCTTTCGTATCTACAGCATTGCGCTCAGTCTCTTCAGTGTCCGGATGCTGCTGAACCGACTCCCGCACATACTCGCACACCTCCCCCAGCAACTTCGGCGTCTTGATCATGGCTGCAGTGTCTATCATGTGGCGCACGACAAAGCGCTGACCGAGTTTGCTGGCAACTAGACCACACACTTCACGCACCAAGGATTTGTTCTTGGGTTCTGCAAGGCGGGATGTAAACCCAGACACAATGGCGTAACCAGCTGCCATAGTCAGTGTCACGACCTTTGCCAACGCAGCCAAGAAAACTTGGGTGATAAGAGAGAAGACTTGACACGTTGGCTCGCGAAAGGACGGGTGTGCTCGAATGTAAACCACCAAATATTCCAGGGCGCGTGTCGTCTGTGCCGGTGTCCACTCCTGCACCATGGTGAAGAGCTTGTTCATGCCGTCCTGTCGCCGTGCCCACTCACGTGAGCGCACCAAATCGAGCACTGCATTGTTACCATTCAGCATTCCAAGTATCGTCGTCAAAGACTCCATTTTTGTCGGAAGCAACGACTCAAGGGCAACAGCATCCTCCGCCGCTGTTTTGCTGTTGGCCTGGTCGACGCCGCCTCCGCGAGTAACAGAACCACGGCTCCCCGAACCAGACACAGATTCCGTGCCGGAGACGTGCGATAGAACAGGCCTGCGCGGCAGCGACAAGGTTCGAGGCGGCAATGACACCCCTTGCAGCTCCCTATCGGTTCCAAAACTGTCCTCCTTTACCGAGGCAGAGAGACGCCGCATCACAGCGGTCGGACCGGGTGCGGATGTCGTGCGCGCTCGTGGCGGTCGCATTGGCGGTGCTGTCACCGCCGCCGACTCTTCCATGCGGGGTACTTTCTTCGCGGGTGAGTTAAATGGAGTGGTGCCAGTTGTGTTGCTGCCGTGTGGCATAGACGCGTTTGTCATTTGCTGCAAGGCTGCAGAACGCGGGCCCACAATTGGTGGACCGCGAGACACGGCAAGAGCCATATTATGACGCTGATTGTCATCTAGACCCGCCAGAACACTTTTGTACGGAGCTTCGCCAAACGCTTGGACAAGTCTGTCAAGCAGTACATATGCCACATCACGAATCGATGCCTTCTCGTCGTTGGCGACACGCGCTAGCATTGCTGTTGAGCGACCTAGTTTCACGTAGCGACTTCGATCGCCGAGGGTGTCCACCATACGGATAAGAAAGCTCAGAACAACCGTACGTTGAGTCGGATTTTTGCTTTGCAGCGCCTGCTCGAAATCGTCGTTGAGCTGATCCATTGATAGGCAGTTGAAGCAAATCAAGTCTTCTAACGTCTTCATCACGTGCAATTGGACACTCACTTTCTTGTCCTTCATTTTGTCCAATAATGGAGCAACATAAAGCCTTGCGTGTGGGGCGAAGTCACCGCGTAACCCGCGGGCACAATCCTGGACCATTTTGAAACCAAGCAGCATTAGTGGAGCCTGTGGATCAACCAAGTACTCTTTAATCATGCTCGCAAGCTCGTGATAATCGTCCTTTGCACGAAACCGTGGCGCATTGAGGAGAGGCACGAGATGTTCGCTCAGATATTCAACACGCTGCTGCCACGTTGCCTCCTTGTTGCGCGCAACGCGGAAGAATTTTTTTGGAAGACGTGGTATAACTGGCGACTCCTCTAATAGTAAAAATTCTGTATCGTTCACGGAGATAGCTGTATCATCACCTGTGAGAGATCCAATTGGCTTCACAGCTCCGGAAAGCGTATTGCCATTGACGCCATTGGCAATGAGTGTCTCGGCGCCTTTGATAGTCTTGGGAGGGTTCTCACCAACCTTGAGGCCTTCGAACTGTCTTTGAAGCTCTTGTAGCTGAACCTCTCGTAGGTCTGTCAGAAAACCCTTGATGCTAGCCCCGATATAGCGATAGCACTGACAGCACAGTGCAACCGCTTCTTTCCGAACTTGCGCATTCGCGTCGTTGAACAGTGGCTGCATCGCTTTCAGTATATCCTTTAGAGGAAAACTTTGCACTCCATAGTCAGAAATGAGTGAAGTTGCTGTTTGCGCTGATACGAGCCTATTCTTTGGAGTCCTATGCGAGAACGCCGAGAGAAGAGACGCAAAGACAGATGCGCCGTTTCCATTCTCCACTAGCGTGAAAATGAACTGCTGGCTCAACTGCAGGGCTTTGGGTCGCCCTGTGATACCCTTCTCCACTACAACAGCCAACGTTCCTTCAGCAAGCTGGCTACGCTCCGCGTCGTTGCACTTGGAGAGAACCACAACAAGGGCTTCGATTGCAGACTCTTGAACCGTTGCATTACCCTCGCTGGCAACAATCTTGAAGCTATCAAGAAGAAGCTTTTTGTATGTGGAAGGATCCTTCTGTATTCTCTCGTAGCCACACTTCCGTGCTTTCCAATTAGTGTGCGAGAGAAGGTCGCTTACTGCACAGGAGCTGAAGTCCTCGGTAGCCTCCGGGGGGTCGGTAAACGGCTTGGAAACGCCCCTTCCCCCAACAGGCCTGTCCTCTAAGCTCATCGTCTCGTCTCTCAGGAGAGCGGTGCGTAGGTGTATTGCCAAAAGCAGGCACTATCCACGCACGGTCTACAAATCTGTATTACATCAGAAGATTTAGTGGTGGCAGCAAGAGAAGAGGTGGCAAAAAAAAAACGTCGAGGAAATGAATGACAGTCGCACAGAAGGAGAGTGAGTCGAGAATCCCAGGAATAAAGCATCAGTAGTATGGAGAAGTGTCTTTCAATGGAAACATTCTACAAGATATTGGCTTACTCATTTGTCCCAAAGCGACTTGATGGTGCCTCAGAGAAGTTTCCTTTCGGGTGGCCTCAAAAAAGCGTTGGCACTCCGTGCACTTTTCCTGTGACTATAATGCCTTCGTTTTTCATTAACCACATCGGATGTCTACGAACGCAGCTTTCGCATTTCACAAGAAGGGAAAACAGAACAGTGCAGAGGTGATTTCTAGTAGGAGTGTATAATAGCTTAGAGGCATTGTTCGGGAAACTTTGTCAAGGAAAAGCTCAAAGAGAGGAGAGAACATGAAGGAGACTCTGTTCTTTGGGAAACAAAGACAAGTTGGACAGCAAAAGGGAAACATGTAGGAAAAGAAAAGGGCATGTTTTTATCTTAGTTTCTTCTTCTTAAAAAAAAAAAGAACAAGAGGAAAAAAAAGCAGAAACAAATCGGGAGTTTCAAGCGAAGAGCCCTGGAACTCTATGGTATAGTCATTTGCGGTTGCCAGACTGAAACTCCCTGAGGAGAGTCGTGACTTCTTCGTCGACATTGTCTACTTTCGAGAAGCTTTTGCGTTCGTAGACCTCGACATATCGGTCATTTCGATTTATAACAATGACACCATCACGAACTATCATTTGGTTTGTTGCCGGCATGTATCCTACAGCATTTGTAAGGGATACAGTATCCGCTGGGTGAGAGGCTGACACAGTATTCACATCGGGCTCGTTGCTACCAGGTATGGAGTCAGGGGACTTTTTGACCCTCTTAAGCTTGGAGACGCGCTTATTAATGCGGCTCAAAATGCGGTAGAGCTTCCTGATAAGAACGAAGTACATAACCCACGCCCAGTACTTTCTTACGATAGCAAGAAGCTCAGGGAAAACATTTCGACTTGGCTGAGGGAGACTCCACTTTCCCAAGTAACAACGAACAGCCGAGATAGCCGTCGGCAGCTGGTCCGACACAACGTCTGCGTACAGAGACGTCATACATGTGAAAATGACTGTGATAGTATTCACTAAGTTGATAGTAAGAGTCAAACGGGAAGAAGCAGAGCAAGATATGGGACGCCGACGCAGCTATTAGATGAGATTACACGAGGTTTCAAACCACGAGCATTGTAGGTTGGGGACATTGATAATAAGCACCTTAGTCACATAATCTTGTAAGCAACAGATGCAATCAGGTTTAAGCAAAACCTGATGTAGCCTGTGATCCCACAGCTCTCGAAGATTCAAAAAAGAAATTGCTTTCCTTTGTCTGAGTTACGCATTTACCCTCAAAAGCACAGAAGTCAGCTTACATTTGAGGCTAAAGGATAGCGATTTTGTAGCCCTACACTCCTCTTACACAGATTTGCCTCGTGTTCTCTGAAGTGATATCGTTGAATAGGAAGCATAGATCAGTTGCACTTACCTCTTTCAAAAGTACCAGGAGTAGAGAGATAATCAGCTCAACAGTAAGGACGAAAAAAAGAAGTGTAGGTTGGTGAAAAGAATTGTGGTATAAGACAAAAATAGCAGAATAAGAATCGTCGCCTAGGTCGTTCTGAACCGGAGGCTGCGTGTTCCCTTCCGCCTCATACAAAATCTACAAAGCAGTGCCAGCTACACCCAAACGGTCGAAAGCAGAGTGTATGAGATAAAATAAATTGCATCCGGAGGCGCGCTCTACCTTTGAAGACTAGTGAGATTGCATATATGTGCGGTGACAGGAATTGAGAAGAACGAAGTAATCGATAACGAGGGTCCACTTAACGAAGTCTTCCTGGGTCTCCGCGATGAAGGTGACATAGAATCTTTCAGGCGCAACGCAGTGGACGGTAAAAGCTCGTTTGTCTGTTTGTTCCTTTACGTTGTGTCCATCATTACAGGTGATCTTTCCGTTTTTCTTCACATAACGTTTACGTTCGATCGGCTCCAACCCAAAAGAAAGGGAGACAACAAACGAGAGTGGTATGTATCCATCGATGCAGGCGCCATCCAAACTGTTGAAAATAGTTATGCTAGCCTCATTCCCGTCGATACTGTGCAAAAGACGCAACGCTGTACCGCAAAGTAGTGGGGACTCGGGCTTTTCGTTAAAGACATATAGGCGTGTGCCAGTCTGCAAGGCCTCGAGTGCTCTCTGGAATTTTGGAGAAATTGGGGGTCGATGCCTAACAGGAAAAGAGGGCCACACCGAGAGCACGAACATGGTGCACGCTGCGATGCTTTCAGTGTAGCCATTAGCTTTGAGTGCAGAGAGAAGAGAGCCCTCTATGCGTGTCCCTGAGCGATCATTTTTTCGTTTCTCTGTCCATTCTCGAGCATTGCCTGTAGGTTGGTAAAGAGTGAGGCAGCGGCTGATCGTTTCCCGAACGCGCACTGCTCGAGAGCGCTGAAGAAAACGCTGCTCTTTTTTAGTTGTGTACCTTACGTGGGAGTACACATTCCACACATCATATGGATTTTCTTGGTCAGCAGGGATACTAGTTGTCTGCGTTTCTTCCGCAAAGGAAACGTGCAGGCTTCTTGAGGCACTATGTTTTGAGGCCGAACGCTTCTCAGTGGTCTTGAGAATGTCTACTGTGTCCGGTTGTAGCTCCTTCTTAGAGGAGACGCTACCAGAGAAATTCATGTTACTCACACGCAACGCTTGTTGTGGATAAAGTACGCTTGTAGTTGCGTGTTATGTCAGTGCGGAGGAAGACCTACGAAATGAGAGGTTTGTTTTGGTTCAGGAGGCTGAAAAGATGAAAGGCGGGAGAGTGGATGTTTTTTTTTTCTTTTGCGTGGCGGTCTGGTCCTGCGCGGGCTGGGGCCGGTGCGGTTCCGTTCGAGGGGGGGGGGGTGGTGGTGGTGGAGGCCAAAGGCCCCCCGGGGGTTTCATGCGGGGCGGGTGATGGGGGCGGGGGGTTGTTCCGGGTGTGAGGAGGTTGGCGCTGGTTTTGGCGGAGGAGGTTGGGTTTCTCCTTTGGCCCGGGGCCGGCGAGCGTTTTTTTTTTTTTTTGGGGGGGGGCTTTTGGGCGTCCACGATGTTCCCGCCTAGTTCTCAGAAAGGGTCAGATAGCGACATATTTGGGCACGGGCAAAAAAAAGGGGGGAAAAAAACATCAGCGAGGGAAAGAGCAACTGTCGAGCTCCAAACATAGCTGTGTGTCAATGAACGACCCTGCTCTTGGTGCTGTGGTTGTCGAAACGCTGGCCGCGCCCTGTCGGCTCCTAGCGACGTAGCGCGGAGTAATTGCGCAACTCGAGCCGGATTTGACCGATCGTTTTTTCCAGCTCTTCAAGGCTACGCTCGACCGCCGCCTTCTTTTTCCGGTCTGCTACAGTGCGGGTGCGTACGCGCTCGAGACGCTCGAGCTGCGTCGTTAGTTCATCACGCTGCCGACTGTGCTCGAGTAGTTGTGCTTCCAGCACCTCTACCACGGCAGCCTTCTCTTTCTTATCTCTGTCTTTGGCTGCAATGGCTTCGCTTGCTGCAGCTGCCATTCGTTGGCTGCGCAGCGTCTTTCCGGTAGGAGTCGGTGGTGCCGGGTTGTGTGGCTCGTGGGTTGTGTGGCCGCTCTGAGGTAACGCTGTTGTTGTCTTTAATTCACTTCGCCTTTGATACGAACTGCTGGGACCCACGGTGTTTGTTGCTGGAGCATGGCGTGGCTGCTCCAGTGAGGCGTTGGGGTCACTTCGCTGTGTTCGTTCTGCTGCATGTACTCCTTCAGGGGTCCTGGAAGCGGTAGGATCCCTCGACTCGATTGACATGGCGTCCCGCTCGTGTGCAGCAGAAGAGGCGCGTGCTGTCATCAGCATTAGCTCTTCTTTTAAAGTCGACATTTGCTCCGCAAACGCACGGTTACGTTCCTTCTCTTGCTGGAGCTGCCACTCGGCGTTCTCCTTTTCAAAGGATAAGGCACGCACGCGTGATTCTAGTTTTGCCTGGGCGATCGTCAGGCGGTTGTTGTCAGCGTTGGCTGCCTCGAGTTCTGCGCGGAGTTGCTCAATGTACTCCTCGTAATCCAGCTTGTCCGCTTGGGTGCTTGCTCGCCTAGACTCGTTTGCTGTGGAAAGGGGGATCTCGGTGCTCGCCCTGCGGCCACTCTTCGTCATCCCGTGGGTGGAACTCCATACCGAGCTGACATCGGCTGCACGGGGGAGGTGCATACGGTTCGCGTGAGCATCAGCAGAGGCGTCGCTGTGGGTGCCATCCGACACTATTTCGGCGTAACAGATGTCATTGTCGTCGTCTGCGAGCGGATCGTTGTAGTACTTGAAGGACATGTTTCCTAGAAAAAAAAAAAACGATGCAGCGAGAGGTGCAACGCAAAATGCCAACACAGGATATACAGACCGGCACGGCGATCTATGAGCAAGGGTATGGTTCGATCGGTTTATTCTCGTGTCCAATATATTTCTGCGTGTGGGTGAAGGGAAGGGGGGGGGGTAGGAGTGCGTTCAACAGCGTTTAGGGCGCTAAATGACGCGAGGGCTCCTGTCAGGCTTTCTAGGTGAAGCTTGCGCGTGTGTGTGGAGGAGGGTGTGGAGAGGGATGACAGAGTAGTTATAGTAGCTTTAGCACCACAGGAAGCAAGTCTCTTGTGTACCCGTCCGTAGGGTGTCGATATGAAGATTGCACTCGAATCATTCGCCAACCCATCACGTTCTCCAGAGGAGGTAAAAGATGCTACGCTGCTTCTCTTTGTATGTGCAAGTGTCGAGTGGTCGTCACATATCGGTGTTGTGTATTCCACAGGGGGCTGAGAAAAAAAAAAAGGCAACACTCATACGCGTACAAGTGCACGAGGGAGAAGCAGCCCTGCGGACAACAACGAAAAGGGGCCATACCAAGGCAAAAAAAAAAGGAGCGACGACGGCCAAGCAGCGACGAAATGAGGAATCGACATACCAGCAGCACTGAAAGACTACATGGGCGGTGGGGGGAGGTTGTACCGGGCAATGAGCATGTCAACAGAGTTCTGAATCATCTCAAGCTCGCGACGCAAGTGGGCAGCCTCCTCAGCTTCTTGTTTCTCATAGTCGTCGTGGTACTGCCGGGGTGCTCTGCTGTCCACTGTGACGCTGTGGTTTGGTAGTGCTGCATTTGGTGGCATCCATCGGATCTGCGTGGGAACACCTATGTATGGAAACGGGAAAGAAGTCCCTGGGCCGTTGGTGCCGTAGGACATTGGCAGGGGGTCTGTCTGCGTTCCTACGGTGGAAACCGTCTGAGTTCCGCGGTCCACTACCATGACTTCTACGGCTTCATAGGCCGGGTCGCTGTTGATGCCCTGCATGGTCTCTTCTATCATCGGCACCGGCCTGGAGTTGGCTACAGTGCCAGCTTCTGTGACCGCGACAAGCTGTCGAGCCGGTGCGTTTGTCGTGGGGCTTGCATAGATGCCAGATGAGGTTCCCACCGGGAGCACGCTTGGCATCCACGAGGACTGCAGTGATGGATGAGCGGAGGTCGACGTTTCGCCAAACGAGAAGTGGTTCCGGTCTGGTGGTGCAGCCAGCGGCCACACAGGGCTGCTCAGCGATGCGTTTGATGATGATGTAAGCGTGGCCTTGACAACTGCATCCGCACCGAGTAGTCGCATCATTTTTTCGCGGGTTTCGTCCTGCTTTGCGTAAAGACCACCGGGCGGGTGCTTGGCTGGCCGTAGCGTCGTTGGTGTGTGCGCCGTAATGGGGCCACCGGGCACAGACGCGCCACTACTGAGTGCACGCGAAGCGGTAGAGTGGTCCCCATCTGAGGTGCTTGGCAGGGCGCCACCACCGCTGGTAGTGAGATGTCCCCGCTCGGCTTCTTCTTCAGATGAGCTGTCCTGAAGCCATTCATCCAGCGTTTTCATTGCCACCGTACGCAAGGTGTGTGCGTATCTATAGATTTTTCTGCAGCTGCGAAAGGCAAAGGATTTCCCTGCCCAAGCCAGAGAACGCGCTTTGCACGAGTTGTTCACACCCACCTATACATACACACACACACAATTGCTGATATGTCAGTAGAGGTGTGCCTGTACAGCGAGACGGGGATTTTTTTTGTGTGTGTTGTTTCACTGATCCTTGCGGGGGATGAGGTGTTGTGATTCTATATTCCCTTTGGGGGTGAAGCAAAGCTTATGATAGCCTATAAATTTTCTTCGTTTGTCGCCAAGGCAGTGAAATGGTATGACAGGTGTACTATCGAAACCGATGTCAAGCACGAAGGTGGGGGAAAAAAAATCGTGAGGTAAGTCATTCGGCAATTTCGCAGGTTCTGCGTGGAGAGGTACAATAGGACGGTGCTCCTTTCTTCACTTACTTCCATCGTCAAAGGAAAAAGATGAGCGAACGTAAGTGCCGAGCCCCGGTATCATGTTGTATCATACCTTTATCACCGCCCCTGGTTGGTAGCAGGAGGCGTACGAAAACAGCATAGGAAAGGCGCGCAACCACAGTAAAAAAAAAAAGTTGATCCAATACTTGACTAAGCTTTGTTCTCGTTTTTTTTATTTTGAGGTAAACTATTTCGGCAAGCACGGCCAAACCGTGTGAGTTTGCACGCACTGTCACTTGCTCACTCTTCCTGCTTCTCTACCTCTTATATATGTATATATATATATATATATAAACATTTGAAAGATACACATCGATAATGCTACGCCCGGCGTCATGGCACGGTCAAGCAGCTCTTTCCATGTTTAGTAGTAGTAGTAGTAGTAGTAGTAGTAGGAGAGATGGGGGGGACGGGGACTTTGGGAAGTGGGGTGCGTGGGGGGGGGAGTGGCTAAAAGAAGGTGTCTTGATTTCTGTAGGCATATGCCTCCCGATCTTTTTTGTTCGAGTGGGGTAGGTAGGCCCGCCCCAAAGGAGGGGATCACCACGTTCTGAAGCGTAACAAGTACTTATGCTTCCCCCCCCTCCCGCACAGCAGTCAGGCAGAGAAAAAGAAATCGACAGCCCTAGTACAGGTGGGAGAGAGGGAAGTTGAAGGGGTGGAGGGGAGGTGCCTCATTTAAAAGGGCTTCGTGTTCTGCGGAGAGCATGGCCGAGGAAGAGCGCCTGCCCCTGCCTTCTGCGCCTCCTTTTTCTTCACATCAGTAAACAGCTGTCGGTATGTTTTTGTTTGGAGATGGTCGTCACATGCAACGCGGGCTCTCTCGGTGCAGCCTGCCGATCATTGGGTTGACTGACAACGTTTGCCGAAAAACGATTTGTCAGATCCAAATCCTGCTGCCGCATTTCGAGTCCCGCTAGCGTCGCAGCAATGCGCGTGAACATGGCGTTTACCCGCTCTCCAGATTGCGCTGACACGGTGCATTGCGGCATATCAAATTTTTTACAGAAGGCAGCCTGCTTTTCGTCTGTCACTTGCCTGTTGGGGAGATCGGCTTTGTTGCCCACCAGCAACATCTTGGGTCGGTCTGCAGCTGGTGCCTCTGAAAGCGCCTTGTCCACACACTCTTTCCAGTCGTCGAGATCTTTGAAAGAACTCATGTCCGTGATGTCGTACACGAAGCACACTGCGTGACTTCCACGGATGTAGTTCGCCAGCATTTTGCCGCCGATTTGCTGTCCACCAATGTCCCACAGCTGCAGCGTTACAGAGGGGCGTCCGTGTGGCAGTTGCACTCTACGTGAGTAGAAGTCTAGACCGATCGTTTGCTTGTAGCTTTTTGAGAATTCGTTGTCGCAAAAGTGCCGAATAAGGGAGGATTTGCCCACCGCTCCATTGCCCAGCATCAAGACTTTGAACTGCGTCGCTTCTTCCTCGGAGGAATCACGACCACTATCCATTGGCGCGGCAAAGGGGCACTGAGTATAACAGAAATGAGTAGCACTCTCTTCCCTTCCCTTCTCCAAGGCGGGTGCAGGTTGCTGAGTGTGTACGCGTACGTGTTGTCTGTGTCTGTGTGTGTATCTCCGTCTTCGCGTGAATTCTCAGAAGAATTGCGTTGGAGAACACAAATGTGGAACAGGGGTTGTTGTTGCTGTCCTCGGTGAATTGGTCGCAGATGGCAAGATGAGAATGAAGAGCGCGTGAGCTTCCATCGATGCCCCAGAAAAATAAAAGAATGAAGCCACCAGGCAGAAGCACTGCACACATGAAAGGATAGCAAACGAGAAGAGATCTGTTGCACCACTGGCGGCGTCTGAATGATTTGGTGGGCTTCCTTCCACTGCTTTCCCTCCCGTCCACGCCCACGCCCCACACGCACACGGTTCGCGGACTGCACTTGTGCATACGCAGGGCATGCCAGGTGTTGTGTGTGTGGAGGGGGTGTTTGTTGTGGACAACTCCGCACAGTTGTTGGCATAGTTTTCGTGTTCTCTCTTTTTTTTTTTCGTGATGGTGAAATATCGTGAATCAGTTTCTGGAGCGAAAATAGACAAGCGTGATGCAGCATCACAGAATCAGTAACTCTTCACATCGATGGTGCCACCGAATTGGGTGTGAGTCACCTAGGCGCACGACACCATTGATCGAGATGCCCTTGCCAACCATACGAGTAAGAAAAGAAGAAGCCCACCAGCTTTGAATGGACCCAGAAGGTGGAAGAGTCCACGAACGGCGTCGAGTAGCAAGGAAAGAGGGACACCTAGTACAAACACCAAGCTGAACACAATTGCAAAGGCAAGAATCATCGTCAGTTCAAGTCCTACTATGAGCGTCATGAGGAAGAGGCAGCTCAGCAGCGAGAGAAGCAACAGTGAGAGTGCTTTCTGTAGCAAACAGATCTTGTCTTTGAGTAAGCAGATCTCCAAATCACGCTGTCTGAGCAGCTCCCGCATTGTGCTCATCTCCTTCTCGAGCTCTACTATGCAACGCTTGTCATGGGTATACTCGTATTCGTAGTCCTTATCCAAAGCTGTGGTGGTACTTGCGGCAGCTGGAGCAGCGCTCTTCAGAGCTGATGGTGACCATGCTGACGTTGGGGTCGTTTCGGTAAGTGGGCTGGTGCTTTGCTGGTCTTTCGAAGGCACTGATGTGGCGGTCGTCTGACTCGACTCAATCTTCTTGTCCGAGGCCACATCTGTGGAGACGCTTCTTTCCATACTTGCTGCCCACTTCGCCAGCGATTGCGGGCCCTGAGGCAGCAAGTCCCACGCCTCCACGAGAAGTGAGCGGCCAACGTCGTTGACAGAATCGTCACTACCACTGTCACCGTCGTCCGAGCCGGAAGAGGAGCGGAGACTTGACATTGTCGCTGGCAGCAGCACCGCAACGGTGCCATGGGCAACACGACGTTCAACTGTGAGCACGCCAGAGGACCAGCCTTCCTGGGCCATAAAGGTGACCTGCGTGCGTACAGCCTCCTCCAATGTTGCGGCGTGAAAAGTGTGGAGACGCTCCACCATCATATCTACAAATCCCGGTGTAACATAAATGGTGCGGCCCTTCTCTTCCTGACTTGTCAACAGTCGCTCGAGGAGGAGGCACACGAATTGCCGACGCTCAGAAAGTGTGTAGGGCATGAAGGGAATAAAATGGTCCACGCGATTGACGAATGGGTCGCCCATCATTTCCCGGCAAACATTTTTGCACTGCGACTGAAAGAGAGTCCTCATTTTTTCTCGATCGGCGGGGGATGCGTTGAGGTACGAGACTTCGCAGGCGGTGATGCTATCCGCCGCGATATTGCAGGTGAGGATGAAGGTGGTGCGTACCGTAGAGACGGATCGACTGGCTTCCTTCAGTGAGCGTAGCACACCATTCTTTTGAAAGGCGGACAGCCACAAGTTGTTAATTGCCTCCGCCGTGCTCTTTTCAAATTCGTCTAGCACTACAACCGCGTCTGGGTGTTTTTGCAACGCAGAAAGGAGGATGCCGCTGCCGACGTGGGCCGCCGGTGGGTCGACAAGCGAATAAATACTGTCTTTAGTGCAGAAGGACGGCATGTGAATGTAGACCATCTTGCCCGATGTTTCGAGCTCTGATATTGGAATGCCGTGAAGCAAGCTGGCTACTCTTTTCGCCATCTCCGACTTGCCGTATCCTGAGGGACCAAAGAATACCAGCACTGTCGGCTTTTCTGCATCGAAGATGCCGGCAGAAAGAAAATGAGAGCGTAGGGCCGCCCATATCGGACGCTGGCCGACATACTGCGAGGCACCGAGAGCCCACCTTTCGCTCGGGGTCATGGCCTGGGTGGTCGGACTATCTTGCCGGAGAGACATTCGATTCTCACGCATGCGTCGAAGCATGGCTCGAAGTTCATCGCCTTCGGTCGAGGAGCAGCGTGCAGCCTCAGCTTCGTGTTGGCGTTGCACGAGAGCTACTTCAAGCTCACGAACCAGGGACCACCGCACTACCCTGCTCTGAGACGAAGAAGATCTCGGATGAGGGAAAGCTGTGTTAGAAGCACTGTTTCCAATAGAAGGATTGCTACCCAGTGACATCATTTTCTCGAGTGCCTCCAAGTGTGCGACGCTACGCACGGCCAACTCTGGGTGTGCTTCAATCTCGCTGGCGAACACAGCAAGCACTAGCACCATCACTACCGCCAAGACAGGACGCTGTTTGAGTGCCTCAGCGTTGCTTATCTTCTCATCGTAGACCTCGAAGGTGCGCATGTACTGTGCGGCGGATGTGCCGACGGCGACTGTCGTATTCGCAGGGGATACAACTTCCTGATTTACTAGTTGCTGAGCAAGGCCCAACAAATCGACAAATGTATCCAATAACACTTCCTCGTCTTCATTGACTGCAGGGGTGGCCTTAGCGGTGCTTGATCCGCGCTTTGCACGATCAACAATACGCTGTTTCACATAGCGTGCTAGCCTTGCGCGACGGCTAATCGGATTGCCCTGGTGTCCTTCTTCGGTGTCGCTAACACCATGGTCGCCTGTACTAGTCTCGGTGTTTCTGCTCGAGTTTGCGCTCGCCTCGTCATGCTCTCTTTCAAGTTGCAGTTGTGCCACTAGTTCCACGAGGCGTTCGATACGCTCGCCGAGTACGCTGGGTGGAATACCTCGTTTCCACCACACACACAAGTGCACCATCAGCGTTACAGCAGGCGCGTGCAGCTGCGCTGGGGAGAGGGCAGCGCATAGGTCGGAGGGTGTGCTGTTCGCCATGAATTTGTTCATCTCTAAAGTCGAAAGAAAAGCTTGCCACTCCTGAAAGCACAAGTGGAATCCCCCATTCTTGCCTCCACTCGCCTGCTTTTGTCGTGGTGTTGCCTTGCGCATGCCGTGTGTTTTTTCTCCGTGTGCGCCGCCATCACCTGTTCCTGTTATTTCGTCAATCAAATTCGAGGCCACGTCTGTTATCATCGCCTCTTCGAGCAACTCCGGCCACCGCTGATGGAGGAACAGCTCCTCTTGCCGCGACAGACTAGAACCCATTTTGATATACCTGATCTCTGTGTAGTTGGTCGGTATCTTTCACTCTGTGTATGGGAGTGTGTATTTCTGTGGGTGGTGGTGGTAGTAGTGACAGCAACTTTTTGTCGTTCAACATTTTTGTATGTACATATATATATACGTAATATGCCCGTTCCGTAAGTGCGGGGAAGCGCACCAAACTGAGAGGAAAGAAGGCGTGATGCAAATGAATGCGAGAGGGCAAAATCCGGAAGCGGGGGAGGGCCGAAGACGGCGACACAAGACGAGACAGAAAAGAGGGAGGGGGGGGGGTTGGTGGGGAGGACAGATCTCTCAGGAAGTCAACTAGTCGGGTCCAACTAAACACGTTGGTGAGGAGCCAGAAGAGAGCTGGAGTTGCAGTACGGAGCACAAATTCAGCGGCGGTTGGGCATTACCACAGACGAAAGGGGTCATTCCTTTCCCCCCCTCTCCCTCGCCCCTTCGACTGTTTCTTCCTGCCACCGGGGCAAGGGGGGGGGCGTCGTCAAGAGTGAGTGTGGCTGCTTCACTTTCCTTGATGCCTTGCAAGCAAACAGATCAAGACACGATGAGAGAAAATTATATACATATTAGGTAGGGGGTCGCCTTGTTTGCTTCATCTTTTTTTTTTTTTCGTCGCTACCTCTAGCCCCTTTTTGTCGGGATCTCTTGTACCCACGTGCTGGGACGCAGAGCAGTGGTAAAGAGGAGAGGCCCAAGGGGGGTGCAGAAAACGGATAACAGTTGGCTTGCCAGGTGTAACAGTCAGCTGAGAAACGAGTACCCGAGAAGAAGGTTGATGGCGGAGGTCGAGCGCATGGGTACGAAGCGGGAGGTCCAGAAGCGACCAACAATAACAACAAAAGCCAAAGGGGGATATCAGAACAACGTCGGCACAGTCACCCCTGCAAGACGACTTCCTGCCGAGACAGTGAGCGGAGACACGGCCACGAAGAGGTGAGGAGACCCTAGTCTTTGATTATTTCGTCCGTCCCCGGGAAGGGGAAAAAGGATGGGAGTCACCCCTTACATCGGCACAGGGTGATCTTCGGTTGGTTCGTTCTGTTGTAGTTCTTGTCCTCGCAGCTGCTGCTGAATTTCCTGCTGCACATCGCGCTGCGCCGCATCCAGGCCGTACTGTGAGACCATCACCTCCTCTTGCAAGAGCTGAAACCGCTGCAGCTGCCGGGCCGTGGCATTGGCGGCTTTGGTCAGTTGTATTTCTAGGGAGATTCTTTTTGCTTGCAGTTCCTTCATTGCGAGGAGGAGAGCTTGAGGGATTTTATTGCGACTTCCAGTCGTGACTGCCGGCACTTGGCCGTCGTTTTGGGCCCCCGTTTCTGAATTTGATACCGCAGGGGGCGCCTCAGCTGTCTGGGGCGACTTCTTCGAGCGATCAGATGCTTGGGGAGCAGCATGGTCTTCTTCTGTGAGGGGCTGTCGGTTGGCAGCGTCAGTGCTAGCGACGTGCGTGGAATCTGTGAAAGGCGGCTCAACTTGGGGTGAGTAGAAGAGTGCTTGAAGTTCGGCGGAAACCTTCGCCCGCCGCGCTGGAGGGAGTTGCTGCAGTGCCTGCTCGACAGTTTCGGGAACAGGTTTTGGGCTCGTGATGGAGGTGTCGCTCTTCGCAGGCGGGAAGGTCGACGAAGTGTCTGGGGCTCCACGTCGTTTGGTTGGGGTGGTTACATTGGACCGGGTAGACATAAGAGAGGGACTGTTCAATCGAAACGACAGTTGTCCCTGCTTGTCTTTGTACTGAAGCGGCAATTCATCTGGGTTGGCGGCCCAAAGCCCAGCGGCGGTGTACGTAAGCTCCTCCATCTCCCGCTTCAGCGCGTCCACCTTGGCGGCGTGTTGCTGGAGAAGCTCCTGCACGTACCCCATTTCAATTACCGCCTCATCTGCTCGTTTTGACCACTTGCGCTGACAAAGGGTGCGTGGGGTGGGCAGGGTGGTAGCGACACTTATGGAGGCGTCCTCCTCGGGTCCAGCCTTAGCGGTATCGCTGGCACCGCCTTTCTTCGTTATGGCTCTCTTGCCCATGAGGCGTTTACTAGAGAAGTGAAGGGATGAGTAGAGCGAGGGTAAGAGATAAGGGAGGGAGGGGGGGGGGAGGAAGTGTATATTGAGTGCAATTAAGGGTGCCACGAGGGCCTTTCCGTCACGCAGCTCTATGGAGCGTCTCACGGGGTATCCATGCGTCTTGGCCACAGAGTGCCACCATGAGGGATCCAGGCAATCGATGCCGAAAGATCAGAGGAGAGAAAAGGAGGAGGTGGGGGTGGTCGAAGGGCTTCATGCTCACAAGTACACTCCTGTGGTGGTTAGCAAGTAATATGCTGAGGAGAAAAAAAAAGTGAGGGCGGGATAATACACTCGGTGTACCTGTTTTGTCGATGTGCAGTTACCAAGTAAAGTTTATCGAAGGTGCCATGGCATTTAGCATTGGAGGAGGGAGGAAAATAAATATAAATATATAAAGAGTTGAACAGGGAAGGGATGTCTGCGTTCTTCTGCCATTATTTTTGTTTTCCCAATGACCGTTGTGCGACGCATTTTTTTTTTTTACCTCTTCGCTTCATCCTCTCCAAAAAAAAAGGATATATTTTTTTGAAAAAGGCAGAATGATGTAGTTGATGATGAACCTTCTCCAGTTGTACAAATACATATATATATGTATTTATATATATATATATATGAATTGAGGGAGAGGGGACGGGCGTATGAGGAGCATAGAAAAAAAAGGGCAGACTTATTGGTATTTAGGAGTTATATGAGCGTTGATAACGGTCCGCATGAAAAAAAAAAAAACACAAAAGATCTGCACAGACATTTACATATATAGGGGTGATGGCTTCTTTAAGGTATTGAAACAAAAATCTCAGGTGCACTGTATATAAATATCGATTGAGAAAAGTTAGTGAAGAAAAGGAATGCGGTCATAAAAAAGCGCCCTCGCCGACGATGATAGAATCTAGTACTCACCACGATACTCCTTGCAAGCACACGCATCACCACACCATTAATACCCCACTGCTGGATAGATCCAGAGAGGGTTCGACTTTATACGTCCGCTCATCGGCCTCATGTAGTTGGGCAGGGTCAATATGCTGTGTGGGCGGTGGTAGTGGTGGTCTGCATGTATGCTCCTCTGCAGCCACTCATCTCTTTCCAGCACCCATGTCGCACCCGCACACGAGCAGAGAAGCGTATGGCAGTCCTGTACGTCATGCGTGTGCAACAGTAACAGCGATTTGTAAGCGTTGTCTAATGACCAGCGCAACCCGGCAAAGATGACAATCAACATTGATAGAAAACGTGCCGTCTGAGAAAATAGATGCACTTGCCAGCGATCATTCCTCTTTCTCACTTTTCCATGCAAGCCTGATGATACGAAAACACAGCTGTGAAAAAGTCGACACATAATCGCAGGGACCTGTCACAAGGTGATGCATCATTTCATGTCTCACGCAGCACTCGCAACAAGCGTCTTTCCATATTGTTTTTTTTTTTTTACCTCATCGTCAACTAGATAAGATTTCCTCGCCTGAGATTTCTTCCATTTTCACTCGGTCCGCCTCGTAGACACCTTCCGAAGCGTGTTCTTTAAGAGTCAAGTCCAGCACCTTTTGCTCATTCAGTGGTGGTAACTTCTCGAGATGCGACATGGATGAGCCCGTCATTGTACCATCGCAGATCGAAGGAACTTGACTACGGTCAATAAACTTCTCTAGATCCTCGATTGTGTGTCCAGCGTTGAATACCTTCGCTGTGGTGCGCTTGTCCATAAATTGCTTGGCGACACCGAGCAACATGCGAATATACCACGGCGCTCGATGCAGCAAGATACGCCCCATGCGCTCAGGGTAGTGGTCCTGGATGATCTTCATAATCTCCTTTCGCGCCTCCTTGGTGCGTGGGTCGCTGTTTTTTCCTAGATAGCGAAAATCGACGATCCAGGTGATGCGGTCGTAGCCCCTGCGCTGGGTTTCCTCCATGATGTACACCAGCTGCTTCGTTCGTTCCTCAACCGTGCACTCGTTTGGCATACCGAGGACCATCCCAACGACGGGTAGCCCGATGTTACAGCGGCCACCGAACACCATCGTCGTCTGCCCCATTGCCTTTTGGACATCATCCTTGGAGATGGCGTAGGGCTTCGTCTCTTTACGCCACTTGAGGGTCGCGCCAAGCATCTCTGAAGCTTTTTCGACGTTGCCGTTGCGCGCTCGTGCGAAGCGCATGTACGTGTTCTCTTGAAGAAAGTCGGTGTCGGCTGGATCTGTCTGTGAGCCGGCAGGATACTTCGCTTTTAGCTCAGCCACGCATGCGAATTCCTTCGGTGTCAGCGTCACGACGACCATATTTGCGATTGTTTCAGAGGAGAGAAGTTCTGTACACGCGATCTCCGGAGGAAAAGAGATGACTGATACAAAAAAAAAAAAAAATGAAATATAATGAGTAGAAAATGAAGTGCTGGCAATGCCTAGGTACGTTGCTAGAGTGGCTACAATTGTGTCTAACTCTGAATTCCTCCTTTTTTACTACAGTGACTAAAGCTTAAACTCAAGGCTTAAATGGCGAGGATGCACTTGGGAAGGACGCCATTTTTTTTTTTTTCCTAAGGGAATGGAGGGGGAAAGAGGAGGGAGAGAGAGGGTACTAGTGCACAGAACGCAGTTCGCCAGTAACTGGGAAACACACAGCATTGCATCAGGTGAGGCGGGCGAGGTCTTGTAGTTGTGTGTGGTAAGGGGGTGTTGACAGATGATCAGAGCAACAGAGACGAGTGCTTCAGTGATAAATCCTCATCACGTGGGGTAGTCAAGAAGGCGTGGAATGGCTCGTCCACCTTGTGAGTAGTCGAGGAGTCCCGTTGATGAAGGGGGGGGGAGAGGAGTCTGCTGGGTGTCAGGTCACACTCATTTACGCTTGTGCCCACCTCTCCCCTTCCTCCCTCTTCAGGGGAATATGCTTATCCACAGAGATTGTGATGGCCTGGTGTTCTGTAAATTTTGCGTTTACTTTTTTTTTTTTTGCGAAACTGTCTCATTGTTCCGCGCCTGCCTCCAAAGCTCAATGTCAGAGTGTTGGCAATGGCTTCTCAGAGAGGTGGGAGGGTTTGTCGTGATAGCGACCCTCCGCCCCCTTACCCTCTTCCTCTGCATCATGCACTTGCTAGTGCACTTACCCCCAACGAGCCTCCACCCTCAACTTCTTAGCTCCCCTCTTGTGCAGGTGAAGTGGAGACCACTGATGCCGCTGTCACCTCGGCGCCCATGGAGGCGCTCATATCAATCGTAACATGTTGCACTAGAGTATCGGAAGCATCCACTGCGAACAGGGTCCTCACGGGGGGAAAATGTATCAATGTGTATCTCTTTTCCCTGACGTCCTCTCTCTTACCAGTTATTTGAGTCAGAAGTTTTGTAGACAACCCTAATGGTGTCCCGTGTACGCTGCGTGGTACGTTGCCGTATCGCAGACGCAATGCAACCACGGCAAAAACAGTCAACCTTACCCAGGCGCCGGGTACAGGTCGACCCCTGCCGGTGCACCTGTGGGAGGGCAGGTCATGGTGGTGGCAACTGCTTTCTCTGCACCACGAGTGCACGAAGTGTATCGTCCAGACTGTTGCACATCGCCTGCCCCAGTGCTGTCCACAACACACATACCCTCCCTCCCCTATGGTTCCCTACCCCTGTCACCAGGGGAAAAGTACACGCCATTTGTGCACCGCCCCAAATGAAAAAGGAGTAGGTCGACAGAAAGGCAGCGGATAGGAAGAGGGGCGTGTCGGGGCGGCACTGTCAAAAAAAAAAAAAAAGCACACAGAACGATTTGATCCCTCTGGCTGGCAAGTGCTCTGTATTGCTGCGCCGTGGCTTTTTGCGCGACACGCTCAGCTGCTGAAAACTCGTGTTCGCTCAAGGTGCTCCAATGCGCTGCATTCGCAGCATACAAGACAGGGCGAGAGTATACTGCAGACGCCCCTGACACACGCGAACAGGGAGTGCGGGAGGGGGGGGGGACGGGAGGCAACGGAGACACACATACACACACGAAAATAAAAAGACACTTGCGAAGTACACGTCTCACACCGAAGGTTACAAAGTGCATTGATGGTTTGTAGAAGCCGGAGATGTTCGGGAGAGAGGTTTCACGAAAAGCGTGCGACGGCTACGGCGGCGAGGATGCACGCTCGTCTTTACTCATCTCCTCCCAATCCTCATCTGTAAGGGTGTGTTTCCTTGCGCAAATACAGCACTGAACAAAGTTGCTGCTCTCCTTCAGTGACGCCAGCGCGCTGGAGGGAGCTGAGGCAAGGGACTCTACGATGTTTTGCTTTGAGCACCTGCAAAAAAAATCTAGCCCCGTTCGCGCTGCTTCTGCTGCCGCCAGAGGAACAATAAAGTCGTGCACCCCTAAGGCCCGACGTATCGGGTCCACGACTGCAGCCACCTGGGCAGGATCGTTGCTGTACTGCCGAGCCGCCACCGCGGCTTGATAGGCGCCATCGTGGTCGCCTGAAAACAGCGACAACATGTGCTGGCATGTGCTGAGCTTATCTGCGCATTCCGCTAGCAGCGGTTGCAGGACCGAGGTAACTCTCACCTCATCGGTAGGTGATGTCCTCAAGAGAGCAGCGGCTTCCATTACTACTTGGTTCAGCTGGTGCACACGACGGTCCACTGCAGCCCCAGCGGCTAATGGCGACACCACCATACCGAAGCTCAGTGGAATTGATTCCAGAAGCGCTCGGTGAATCTCCAGTGTCTTTTTTCGGTCGATGGCGTCACAAGACCCCTCGTCGACGTTTGACGCGGAGGCTGCAGCGGTGTCGGTGAGGTTCAATAAGTCATGAGACCGCAGGGCCTCTGCGTCAATCTGTGACTCCATCCACACCGCTGGGATGCTGCCGTCAGATCGGCGCAGGTAGTTGTAGGCGTGGAGGCTGCTGTTGTAGGAAAAGTATTGCTTCCACGCCTCCAGAGACACCCGCGTTGCCATGTCAGGCAGGTATAGGGAAAACGGGACATCACTGCTATCTACGGTATGATGGCGAGCAGTGCCAGTGCCAGAAGCGACTTCTTTGATAGGCTGCAGCAGCTCGGCTAGATCAGCGTGTACGAGTGACGAGAAGGGCTTTTCCCGACGGTACAGGATGCGGTTAACACGCAACGGGAACGTTGGCAGACCACGCTCTTCAAGCTTGGCGTTATATTCGGGTCGTAGGTAGCATCGACATTCCCCCAATGCCAAGGCCTCCGTCACTATAGTGGCTTCCTCCGCAGTGAAGCGAGCCTCTACGCGTTCTTCGCCCTCGAGTGCGGAGGCGAGGAGGTTCGCAAATGTTAACTGTGTGCCTAGAAGCTGCAAAAAATCGAGGTGAGCCCCTGTGCTCCGCAGGAGGTCATGACGACGAATTGTCTCCGCCAGCAGATGTCGAGTAGAGCAGAAGGAGAAGCGCAAAAGGTGGTCCTTACTGGGCACACGAAGGGTTATGTCGCGCGTGCGGAATGCGTGCACGGTGCTCTCTGCAGCAGTCGAACAGTATGGGTAGGGCTGGGGCGATGAGGGAAAAGAGGAAGTGCTCGGGATGACTGCCAGTGACGCCACTTTCGCAACGCAGCGCAGCACGACACTCGTGCGCATGGGTAAGATGAGAGAAGGGGCGGCAGGGGTGCTGATGGAAGGCACTTGTGGTGTCAGGAATCACGAAGTCGTAAGTGTGTCACACACACACACACATATATATATATATATATGTATATGTACAGGAGGAGACCGGTTGGGGTCGTACTTGAGTTAGTCTGTATGTGTTGAGATCTCTGGGAGCTGAAGGTGGCGGCTCTCACCTTCAGAGGGCCTTTTGTGTGTGTGTGGTGGGGTGGGGGGGTGGGGGAATGACGCGGGAACAGCACAATGAGTGAGGGTGAGAAAATGGAGAGGATATTGGAGAAAAGGAGTGTCAGCATTAACTATGTCCTGAATAGCGTGCACTAGTTCAACGGAGTAACCCCCACACCCTACCAACATGGCGCACCGTCTGGAAGTTTGCGGATGGAGTCGCGTGTTTGCTCCACCAGAGGAGGGCAAATGAATAGGAGAGAGTGGAATGAGAAGGGTTTTTTAAATGTTGTTGTGTGTGTGTGTGTGTGTGGGTGTGCATGCGCAGTAGCGTTTGATTTTTCGCGTACCACTTTTCTTCCTTTCTCGTTACCGCACAGAGGATTGGGGAGGGGGGGGGGGAGGAGGGAGGGGCTTTCATTCTTGTCCGTTCTGGCGGCAGCTGGCTATATGCGTGTATCTGTAGATGAAGGCGAGTGGGGCATACACGTATACACACACGCACACACACAGAGGTTCGAGACACTGATCAGTCAGTTCCCCGAGTCCACAGGTCCCATCATGCGAGTAAAAACAAGTCGGCATATTGGACTAAGGTGGAGGCGTGTGTGGTGCACAGGGCTATCCTACGCGTGTGTGGTGCACAGGGCTATCCTACGCGTGTGTGGCAGCACCAGAGCGTATTTCCTTCGTTTCCTTCCTTCATGTTCGCTCTTCTGTACACCAGTCATAAAAGGTGCGTTGAGCAGCTCGACAACTTCCAAAACTCGTCCTTAGAGCATCATCTAACCCCCTCCCCCCCCTCCCACAGTAGCGTCTGACAGGTAAATATTAATACACCACAACTAGCCGCTCCACGAGGAATTTCATCAGGCACCAAGGGAATAACAACTGCGACCCACAGACGCACTATCTTGCTTTCACACCGACACCGACACCGACACCGACACACACACACACACACACACCAGAAAGAGCGCTCATCAAGGCAAGAAATAAATAAAGCATTTGCTTGCGCTAGTCTTGAAGCGGTTGGTTCATATCCCTTTAGACTCGTACTCCTTCGCGCCGTGGAAATCAGAGGGGCCACTGCGGGCTAATGGTAGAAGGCGCCGCTGCTCAGTTCCTGATAGGTCGGCGGTGTGTTGTCCATCCAGTCCATCGAGCTCACCGGCAGCAGCCCCATCCAGTTCAGCTTCACAAGGGCCACGAGAAAGGCGATCAGGCAGCAGCCGATGTAAATCAAGCGAGCTTGGTTCACAGCCGATCGTATCTGGCGGTCTGCCTTCGCGTCTTCTTCGAAATCAGAAAATATCTTGCCGGAACCAAATATGGACTGGAGTGGATTCACAACAGCCATGCCGACAAACATAATCGAGAAGATGCTGACCTCATTGCCAACCATCCACATCATGAAAGCGGTCATGGGCAGCTGCTTCAAAGGCTGCAGGCGGATATCACTCAGGCGAGCCATGACGTTGTAGCGAGTGATCTCCTCTTCTGTCATCTGCTTCCCAGCGGTTTTGGGGTTCGTCGCTGGAGCGGCCATGGCTTCGGTACTAAATCTGAATAAGGGGGAAGAGGAGGAAAAGATGTGAAGGAATGTGTGTCTGTGAGAGATGGGCCTGAGTGGGTGGGGGCAAGAGAGGTAGCGCAGCTGCGATGCTTTGTTTCACTTGTGGTGTATAATTGCATGAGAAATAGTGTGTTGATGCAAAGCGGTCATCACAGTATTATATGTGCCAAATTTTGTGTGTAATTTCAAAGGAATAAATTAGTGTGTGTGACGAGGGCAGTTCACGCATCCGATCGTGGGTGTTCGTGGAGGGGAGGGGATGGGCGAAGGAAGGTGAAGGGGGTGAGAAAGAGGAATACAAATGGAAGGGGAATCCTGTGTGCTCGTGGAGACCGAATGCCTAAGATGCCCATCGCCCGGCGGTGCGTCTGCGGATAGGAGTCGACGGCGTCGAAAGAATTTGAGATGACCCCGTGAGCGGGAGAGCAGGGTACACAGCTAGTCTGTCACCAGGAGGCCTCCGCATAGAAGTGATTTCATGAGAGTCTTTTCCCGCAACCTCCCTCTACTTATCTTCAGAACACGCATCCCTCACCACCATCGAATTAGCTTTCTTTCTCATCCCTCTAAATAAAAAAGGGTCGGGGGGGGGGGCGGTGGTGTCCTTGGCGTGGAGGGAGAGGGTGATTTTTGCAGCAAGATGAATACTGGAAGAAAAAAAAATAAAACATATTTCCTATGCACTCACATGTAATGGAGACTCAAAGCAGCAAAAGAAAAATACAAACGCCGGTGCCGCTCCTATTTCTTTCCCTTTTCTAAGAAAACAGGTGCTCCCTGGCGAAGGGGTTTATTCCGTAATGAGGTGAATTCACAGGGGGGGGGGAATATGGTGGGCCAAAAGCTAGTACTCGACGACACACTTGGAGCAAAGCAACAACGAAGAAAGAAATCTCTCACAACACCATAAAGACAGGTACATGCACATTGCCCCTCAAGAAAAAAGACGTCATGCACTAACACTACTTCAGTGTTTCAGCGTCGGGATTCCCAGCAATAATGCCACTACAGACCCCATTTGAGACTCCAAAAATATTCGTGCTGTGGCTGTTTCTGTCTTTTCCCTCCGCTTCCCTCTTCTTACAGAGAGGCTCTCCTTTTTTTTTTTGGGGGGGGGGGGTTAAAAGAGGAAGGATCTTGTCCGCGATGCATATGGAAGCACACACACATATATATATATATATTCTTGCTCGATGCGTGATCACTCAAAAAGGTCCGATCCGTGTGTTGCCAGGGATGTCGCCAAGGTTGCTGCTCCAGCGATATTTTTGTGGGCCGACAACGAACCACCAAAAAAGAAAACCGAATAAGGCCCCAATGTAGCGGGCACCGCGAAAGTCAGAGACTACAATGACATCGTCGATCGAGTTGCGGAAGCGCCAGCGCCCATACTTCTTGACGTTGCAGTAGTTGTTCGCCCAGGAGCTGAAGCACAACATGCAGGCACCGCACATGAGGCAAGAACCTATGATGCCGTACACGCTATGAAAATGTCGAATGGGCAGAGCCGTGGCGGTTGGGGACACAATGGATGCAGAAGACGTGGCCCCGCCCGTGCGGCGCTGCATCGATGCGTTGAATCGACGCAGCATTTTCTTTGACCAAAATAGGGGGAAGCAATGCAAATGAAACTGGAGCAAAAAAAAAGGTGTAATCAACACAGGGGAGGGAAAGATGGGGTGGAGACTAGTGGGTAAGAGTCGATGGAATAGTGGTGCTGCTGTGTGTACGCTAAACCTAAAAAAAAATGTTGGGGATGGGGGATAATAATAATAATAATAAAGGCTATCCAGGGACGCAGAGCGAACACAAAAGAAAAAAGGACTAAATGGGGTGCGGGAGGCGAAAGGCAAAACGAAGGGATAAGAATTGCGATGATGCTACACACCTGGCGCTTGCTAAACAAATCTCAACTACCCTGTGGTCTCAGTTGATGACGAGGGAATAGAAAAAGAATCGGCAGAGAGGGAGCTGCGAATCAGAATAAATTGTCTTATTTCATATGATGAATGAATTGCATTACTATTCTAGTGAGTGACCATTGAATATATTTCTCTAGTGTTGTATGATACGTAATTTATCGAATTTTCGTTTCTTATGATGTGAACACACACACACTAGCAAAAAAAAAAAAGGAGGTGGTCATATGTAGATGAACGAGAAAGAGAAGTTGCAGATGCATCAGTTGAGAGGACACATAAAGAATCTCTCTAGAGAGCGCGATAGGTTGTCACTTGGAGAGAGAAACGAAGCATGCCACGGTATTCGTATGTTTCATGTTTTTTTTTTGCTTCACGAGGATTGCAGACGTACGTCTCTCCTAAAAACGCAAGTCAAACATTTCTTTCCCCTTATCATGTTTATCACTTTTTTTTTTCGAATGTATTTTGTAGGTGTCCTTTGGTCCAATTCGTGCATTAAAAAAAAAAAAAAATTAGTGTGTGCATAAAAACAGCGGGAAGGATAGATGCACTCACCTGTTTCATGCTGCGGCTGTTTGGGTACCGATGGGTTACCGGAGGGAGCACTATCAGGTGAAGCTAGCAGTGATTCGCTGCAGATGGAAGACACAGATTCGTTGGTGATACCCATGAGTTTTTTTTTTTTTGAGAGGCGGTATATCTACGAAGCATCCACGCGCTAAAGTCTCTGCATGCTCACAGGAAGAAAAAATTATATGAGCCTCCTCCTTCTCGCCGCTCCCTCCTATTTCTGCCCGTGTTGGTGCTTTGGTCGCTTCCTCGGCATGGGGCGAGGCCGTCGAGAGTCTGAGCGATTGCCTTTGATACACGCCTCGTAAGGCTCGGGGTAGCCTTCCATTTCTTCCACCAACGGGCGAAGAATGTCCGTCACGGGGGAGGCACCGCCGTCATCGGAGCAAGTGGATTTTGAGCCCCAATTTTTTCCGGCGCCTTCGCCGCGCACGTGTCGTGCTGACCGCGGCACTTGTGTCGCCGTAAAGGTGGCACCGGGATCAAGGGAAAGCAGGTGAGCCCTCTTCTCAGTGACGGCGAGGTGCAGGCTGCGACAAACGACCCGTCGCTGTTCAGCCGGCAAGCTGGGAACAAATACACACGCCTTTGCAACGATAAAGCGCCAGAAGTCGCGTGGGTGGAGGGCTACCACTGTCATCGGCTTTGAGCTAGCCTCCGCTGTCATTTCCTGCCGCGCCACCTCGGCAGCGATGGTAGCGCTCACCATGCGCGCTTCCTCTCCGTCTGTCTCGCCGGCGTCCCTGCCGTGACCCAAATGGTCTCGGTGCGGTACTCGAAAACTATGAAGTTCTTTTTTCACGTGGGGCTCTGGTGACAGCACAAATGCGGGAAGCTTAGCTAGTGTGGTGACAATCTTGACAAAGTGAAAGCCGCTAATAAAGACGCGATCTTTTCTGGCCAGGGCAACGGCGAGGCCCCAGGCAACGCGGAAAAGCGTATCTTTTTCGTACCACAAATAAAGTCGTCGGCGAGGCTGAGGGACAGGGGCATTCACCATCTGTGAATACTTACCCACAACAGCCGCGTCGCCGTGATTGTGGTGAGGCAGATTTTGTTGCCCATACGGAGGCCATAGGAGGCGCAGATGAACACGCAGCAGAGCGTAAGCGTGAACGACGTCGGTCATGCGGAGGTCACGTCGGCGCACCGCGACGACACGAAACAGTTCTGAGACGAGTAAGTACTGAACTTCGTTCGCAGACGGTTTTATTGGCTTTGTCGCACTGGACTCGTCAACAAAGGAAGACGTAGTTCGAAGATGTGGAGGCTCGCGTCGCTGCCGAAGTAGACCGAGTTGTTTGGCACTCCAAAGATCTTCCAGGACTCCATTCGTGGCGTCACGAGCGTGAAGGACGGACAGCACCTCTAATCCCCACACTGCATCAGTGCCCGAGATCATTTCACGTCGAGGGGCAGAGTCGCTCACCTCCGGCACATTTGTTTTTACGTTCACGTAATCAGGGATGGTGTTCCCTGACCAAGAGCATTTCTCAACAAAGATGGATGCCAGCCGCTCAAGTGCAAC
The DNA here is from genome assembly GCA_000333855.2 of Endotrypanum monterogeii. Classification (NCBI taxonomy): domain Eukaryota; phylum Euglenozoa; class Kinetoplastea; order Trypanosomatida; family Trypanosomatidae; genus Endotrypanum; species Endotrypanum monterogeii. The sequence goes on along the minus strand of CM007314.1, from coordinate 654,390 downwards.
GTCTGTGAGGGCGACGCGGAACGCAATGAGCACACCAGGCGCGGGTGATGCATCGCCATCATTATTGGCGCATTTTCGGCATTCCCAATACTGCAACTCGCGTGCGAGGTAGCCAAGAATGCGTGTGACATCTAGACTTGAGGCGACGGCGCCACCGGTCTGTAGCACACTCAGCATGTTCCGCATGTCGCGACTGTCGAGGTGCAAACCAGTATCGGCTAGCCCGATGTCTGACACTATACCAAGATCACGCACCCTCTCCTGACAACAGGCGATTGCACTGCTCGCGTAGCGGCTCCAGAAACGACGGAACACTTCACGGCCCTCCCTCCGCGAAGATGCATCAGTGGAGGAGCTGTACTGAATACGATATTTCTTGCACGCAGAAATGAACTGCGAAAGCGTCGTCACTTCTTGCGTGACGGCATCACCTAGGAGGTCTTCGCCCCCTCCACGCACATGGTGTAAAGCACTTGAAGCGGAGGCGCCAGCGCCGCTATGCTCCGTATATTTTTGATCGCTGTCCTCCTCCGTCGCCGAGACGCTTCGCATGCGCTCCACTCGCTGGGGAAGTTCGCGCAAGTACGCGGCTGTAGAGGCTGCAGTCGTGCTACGAGATTGTTGCGCTCGTAGCTCTGCGGGCTGCATCATGAGATTTTCCAATAATGCTAATCTCTCCAGCTCTCGCTGCGCTTGTACAATGCCGCCGTGCCCACGGCGAGCACGGACCCACTGGCATCGACGAAAGCACCAGAGAGTGTGTGTGGCGCGCATATGCTCGGTGAATTTATTTTTATATGATTTCTCCTGTGATTAGTCCTTCAAAGGGACACACATCGAAAAACAAATGCAGGGGCACTGGTTCACACATGCAAGGCTTCACCACCCGCGCGCTGTCGCTACCAAGATACGATGCGAACTATTGCGCACTCTTGGCTCATTGTAACGACTGCGACGTGAGATGAAGCGATCGGAAATGCCAGTCGAAAGGGATGAAGATAGAGGGGAGAGGCTCTTTCCAAGCTTGGAGACATATATGCATCTATATGCGTATACAAATATATATATATATATATATATATATTTGAGATTTCACAAGAAAAAAATATTCACGAGGATACAATCAAATGAGCAAAGACTGGGCTGGATGGAGATGTGTATGTGTAGCGACATGAGCACACAAGCGCAGTGAACGTCAAGTTTTTCTTTTCCTTTTTTCGAAACCCACGGTTGACCTACATAAAAGTCATTTTTCCGATATAACCTTTATATATATATGTATATAGGTGTGTTAAAAAAAATATGCATATAAATCTGCTTGGGCATAGGCTCCCCCTGAAAAATAAAAAAAAATATATAGCCTACGCCCAGATTTACTAGGACCGTCCCCTCTCCCACTGTTTCCAGGAAATGAGAGCACAAGCATTCTCATGCGTACGCGTGCCTGTGTGCAACGGTGGAGAGCATACTTTGCGGTGCATTAGGGCCTCAAGAGGAGGATCTTTGTAAAAAAATGCATCGATAATAGACGTGAAAGATGCGGCGCCGTGTGCGGGACTTGGCGTATGACTGCATATACAGAAGAAAAAGACAGACACACAGATACCTACATACATATATATATATATATATATATGTATATATATATATATATCGACGAAGGAGAGCGCGCGATATACCAAGGGTGTACACACGAGCGCATTTTCTGCTCCTCGCCTTAAAGATGAGCACTTATGGGCTCCGTGGGGGGGGAGTAGGCGGGTACGTGGTGTGAAAAAACTATAATAAAAAAAAAATCACAAAAAAAAAAGCCCAAGGAAAAATCGGAAGTATGCCGTTTGGATCTTGTAAGGTACCACGATCGAGGGTAGCCTGGCTTCCTGATTACCGCTCAAATCAGTTGCGGTTTCTGTCAGTCGATCAAAGGGCCTCCCACTGCATCTCCATCCCCTACTCCAGACAGGAGCAAGTGGGAGAAGGGGAGGAAGAGGGGGTACAAAAAAGTGTGAACCACACGGACAGATCGTCAGCCAAGCTTACCGCGTGAGGGTGTCAGGTACCACTAGAACGTTCGTTTGCGCCGTGTCAAGCCTAGGCGCCTTTTCCGTGTTTACATTCTTCTTCTGCACCACGACTCTTGGACGTGCTTTCCTCTGAAGATGAGTAACGTTTCTTTTCCATCTGTGCACGAATGATCTGACCTTCAATACTGAGATCGTCGCAGATGCGGGCATTTGGAACGAGAAACACCAACGGAATCACTAAAAGTGGAGACAAGATGCGGCACACGAGGAGAATCATCGGCAGGTTTGTGAAGTCGCACATCGGCACACTCCAGCCGAACTCAATAATCACCGTTCCTATTTGTGCGGCGGTTGTCTGACCAATCGCGCGGAAACCGAACATGATAGCGAACACCATACTTTCCGAGCCGCGGGGGCACAGACGCGAGATGAGCACAATCATTGGCATCCACGCAATCATGTAACATACGTCGTAGACAACTGCATTCCCAAAAAGGTACATTGCTTGGTCAGGAATACCGATCATTCGATTCCAGCGCTTCACAATAATAATGTCGAACATGTTGCCGAATATGTTGACGAAGGTGGTGAGCACAAACACACAACGGTACCGTTGCGTTCGGAATAAGTAGTTGAAGGCGTTCACACCGAGAATGCCGGCGATGTTTCCAACTATTGGGCCAATGGTGCTGTAGAAAGTAAAGGAGAAATGTGGGCCTTCTGGATAACATTCGGGTGTGGCCACAAAAAAGGAGTACATGGGCCCCCACACAGTCACATCCGAAGCAACTGCAAGATAGCCGAATACATTCGCCTTTGCGATCACTAGTGGAAGTGCCCAGAAAGATGCCGCGCAGCAGATTGTGGAGACGATAACGAGAATGAGCAGCAGTCCCATCGCGTCGGCAAATATGGTGCCCACTGTCATGCTTATCACAGCACAAGTCATGATGCAGCTGTACACGAAGATGCGCCAGTTGTTGCGAAGCGTCTCGGCGTTGTACTCCAAAAAGCCGTTGCACCATCGTTGCGGGGGGTTCTGAAAAATAAACCCCTCTGCAGAGCGACGCTGGTGCTCGGAGGTGAGACAGCAATTGCAGGCACGGGTGAGGTCATCTTCTTCTGTCACGGTATCCTCCTCGTTGTCGTGCAGACAGTATAAAGAGCGGGAACAGTCCCCTTTCGTGGAGTGCGGCTTGGTCTTCGAATGGGGGTGTTCGGGGGACTCTACCCCAGACATTGCCGACTCCCCTCCCTTGGCTACATCATCATCCCCTGCGAGCTGGCGCTCAAGCAACCGCTTTTCATTGAAGGCGATGTATGCGTCCTCCTTGCGCTCCGTGACGTTGCGCTGCTCCTGGTACCAATTGAAGAGGAAGATGAGCGTGATTCCGATCTGCACCGCTCCGGCGACAATGAAGTTGATCTGTGGTTTTCCCTGATCGGAGACGGGGCCGTTGATGGCAGAGGAGATGATGGTGCCGGCCATGGAGGAACACCAGATGTAGCTTACCAGGGCCGGGCCTGGCTTGGGACGCTGGCGCATCTTGCGGGTGTAGTAGCCCTCCGACAGGATGTCCACGTTGGCGCGACCAAATGATGCGAGGAAAATAAATGCTGCAGCAGTATTCGCTGACGATGGCTTTGCGGGCAGTAGACCGGCGAGAAGCGTAAATACGCCGGCGGCAATGCAGGAGGCTGTCATGTACCACCGCTTTGTGTAGCCCAAGAGGGCAAAGGTGTCACACATCATCGCTGTAAAAGGGTTGAGGGACCACCCGAGAGTGCCCATCGAGCCGAGCCGCTGGTAGCGCGTCGCGTCAATGCCGAGGCGAGAGACCAGCAACGCAAACGTCGCCGAGTTCATCAGCTGATTCGAGAAGCCTTTGTTGAAGAAATAGCACACACCCAACGAGAATATAGGGCGAGGCCCGTAACCACTTATCGACTCCGAAGCGAGCGGGATGTACTGCATACATGGGAGTTTGCTGTAGAGAGCAGCAGCCTCGGGGGCCACATAGTCATCGACGTCACGGCTTGGATCCTGCACGGGGTGTGTAGCCACAACATCGGCATCGCTGCGAAGGGCGTTTTGCTCGTCATGGTTCGAGGACATTGTGCACAAAAAAAAAAAATTAGACGGAAGAAGATAGTCCAGAAACACAGGCACAGACAGACGTTCAGAGACAGAGTATGATATAAATATTTATATAATATTTAAAAAAATGATGATTGATGAGAAATGAAAGAAGCTGGAGAGGGGCAGACTCGATACAGTGGAGAAACGGGAGAGGTACAGTGGAGAGGATGCTACATCAAGAGTGGTCCATACATGAGCAAAAACCACCACCACAGCAACAACCACAAGAAAAAAGAAGAGAAGGGAGGAAATAAAGATGAAGGCAAAAAAAAAAAAAATATTCCCACGTATCGAATTAGTGTAGCGGTACTTTCTTTTATTCGCTCAGAATTACTTCGCCCTTCACACGCACACACAGGCGGACGATCCTTTCCACAGCTGCTTTGTTGTGAGCACAGGTGACTGTGTGTGTGCGTGTGTCTTCGAGAGGTGGGGTAAAAAGAGGGATAAAAAGAGGAAATGGAGGCGGGGAGTGGTGTAATTGAGTTGACGTTGATGTTTGAGCGTGTAGTTGCTAATAAAAAAAGAAAAAACAAAGAAATAATTTTTTTAGGGCAGAGGGGAGAGGAAGAGGAGTTGAAGAAGATGGGAGGGGAGCGGACTAGCACAACAAAAAAACCGCAAGGGGGAAAATCAATGTGAAAACGCACAAACACGCGTACACAAAGAGACTAAAGAAAAAAAAAAAACTAACCGAATAACCCGCTAAGGGAGTCGATTAGTTGATGTCAATGAGGAGAGGGGAGGGAAGAGGGGTAATCGAGGAACGGGAAAAAAAACAGAAAAAAAGGGAGATCATAAGGATCGGAAATAAATAATAAAGGCTACACCGCAACTTACCTTGAACCAAAGCGCAGGCACACACACACACACACACACACACGCACGCAGATCAATCTTCTAGAGATAGTCGATAAGAGCCCGGTACGGAGTGGTGGTGGGTGGGCGCGGTGTATATTTTGATTTTGCACAAGTGCTTATTTGTTCACGTATGTTCCTGCCTCGAAGTGGTCGTTTTCTTCTGCAAGCAGCGTCCACAAAAAAAAAAAAATGATGATCTGCGTAGCTGGGAGACGATATGGAGGGAGTGAGTGGTGGGGGAGGGGGAACAAAGCGATAAAACAGGAGGTATGCTAGCTCACAGCTGTTTTTTTTTTTTTTCAATTGGCCAAAGTATGGTAGAGGTGAGATGTGGGGATGGGCGGAGGGAGAACAATACGAGAACTAGCAAAAAGTCAGAAACCAAGAGACACGTCGAGTAAAAAAATTGTCTGTGTGCTCGACAAGAGGAGGGAAGGCCACAGAAAGAAAGGGAGACAGAGATAAGAAGGAAATAGTTGTAAGCTGCTCCAATTTCGAATGCAAGCGTATCAGAAGCGGAGCTGCACGCTCACCACATATTGTGGTGTAAGATGCACACCCACAGTTGTCTCAGTAGTCCCGTTAGGTGGAAATGTAGAGAATATATTTTTCCCGACAATACAAAGAGGTTGTGCGGTACATAAAAGAGTCGCCACAAAGAAAAAGGCTTTATATATCAAATAACCGCTTTGGTGATATTTTTTTTTCGCTTTGTATTATTCCAGGGATTTTTTTGCCCCTACAGGATCCCCCCCTCCCCTTGTGCATCTTATTCGGCGATCAAAGAGGAGGAGGAAGAGAAATGAGGGGGGGGGCGGGTAAGAAAGACGCCAGATCAGCGTTTACTTACCGAAAGCAGCGGTATAGTAGATTGCGCCAAGGGGCAAAATCTTAGCGGCCTGCGCAGGAAGATTCCTACACATAAGAGAAATCCCACCAACCAAGCCTGAAAAAAAAATACAGTTGCGAATTAGCCGCCGAGCTATTTCTACTGAGCATTTATCATCACATTCTCGTCACGACTGATTCCATCACGCCTGAGTAGAGCGAGTTGACGCTTGCAGAAAACAAAAAAAAACGGAGAGACCGGGGGAAGGGAGGAATGCAGGCAAAGTAACTTGAGGAGCATACACATGCCAGAAAGATTGGAAGAAAGCCACATAACATCAAGTTTTCATTGAAATCAGCAAGCTGGTGCAAAAGCCTTCCCTGGAGAAGCCCAGATCACAAGGCAGACTTGGGGAAATGAGCACATGACTAGCACCTGCGCGTGCAAATCTTTTTCCATTCGTCGAAAAAAAAAGGGGTGTGCGTTTCCCGTCCGGTATGTTACCCTTGTCTCACAAACAAACAAAAAATATATTTCAGAAATTTGTATCTTTTTCAAACTCAAGATTATTTTTTTTCTTGAAGCACGTCAATTTGATATTTCATCTCTCGAGTTTTTTTGAATGACTTTTGGACATGGCAGAAAAGGCGAACAGTTTTCCGTCCCGAGCCCCCCCCCCCAGAAAAACAATATATATAT
>CM007314.1:572055-629403 GCA_000333855.2 Endotrypanum monterogeii | reverse complement strand
CGCGTTATCGTCTCCTCCCTCGAGCGCAGATGGGCGTCCAGTGTCGCCGCACCGTACCGGCAGCTGTAGCATGTCCGCCACCGCCTTGACGTGGCGAGCAGAGCGCGTCGACCAAATAAAGTCCACACGTGGGCACGCGCGACTGCTCCCCAAGGCTCTGTGTTCTCTGAGCAGTGAGCCGAAGATGGAGATGCACGGTGTCGCGCCGATACCGCCGGCGACCAGAACAATGTTGTCGAAGTGGCTGTAGTCCACCGGCGTCCCGCACGGCCCCTCCACAGCCATGCTGAACACCTGGCCGGTGCGCACGAGGTCGTGCAGCCGCCCTGTCCACGTCTTCGGCCCCATCGACTTCACGTGCACGTAGAACACGGTCCCCGTCGCGCTCACGTCCGGGACGCCCGCGGCGACGGACTCCTCGTCCACGACGTTCGTCAACGTGAAGGGGTGCCACTGCAGCGCCGTCAGCTCCGGTACGCACACCAGCACGTACTGCCCCGGATACACGCGCCGCATGTCCCACCGTCCGGGCACAGAGAAGGCCAGCTCCGTCGTTTCCTCATCGATCACGCGCGCGTGCACGACGCGCACCACGGCGGACCGCTGCCACAGTCGCACCAGCTGGTCAGCCAGGAGCATTGTCACGCCTGGGAGCAGGTACATCCATCCAGCAGAGGCGTGAAAAAGAATGAGTGGCAGAGAAGCGTAGGCGGCGGCCAGGTGTGTGTAGTAGAAGAGTTCATAACAATAGCGGCGCACTGCATTGAGCGCCAGGAGCCCCATAGCGATGAACAGTAACCATGTGGGCCATGCAACGGCTACCACTGTGAAGTTACCGCGCGTCATGGAGACGCCAATAATCATGGGCAGGTAGGTGAGGTTGTTGACCAACTGGCCATAGTGCGCATACGAGACGCAGAACGCCACAATGTGGCCTGCCGTGGCCGCGAGCATGGCGTAGCCGACTGCGCGGTGAAACCACAGCAGACCGTCGCGCGACACACCAAGCACTGTCACCACGATGGAGCGCCGACTCACCGGTAGGAGGAGGATGGAGAGGAGGAGTACTGCAAGCTGACCCAGTGAGCGGCCCCAGTTCTCGGCTGCTAGCATGGGGCTTCTCGTCATGGGTTCCCCGGTCCACAGACCGCGGTAGTTGTGGTCATGTACCCAGTAGATAAAAAAGATAATGCATAACAGCGCTGTCGCTCCGAGAAGAAGTATTTCGGAAACGGCAAAGCTGCGAAGGCGGCCGGGTAACCGGCGCGAAGTCCAGTACGAGGCTTTCCGTGATTGGCTCACAGCGAAGACTGTTGCGCAGACGGCAAGAAGATATCCGTAGAAAAGCATCGTACTTGGGTACAGCTTCAATGTTAAATAAGATGACAGGCGGATTTGACCAGTACGCATCCACGCGTCTGGCAGCTCAGGAACTGTCAATGTGTTGGATATGGCGACGCTACTGATGCCGAGCGCCGCGTAGGCGGCCAGCGCGTCCGGAGAAAACTTTCGCGGGTCGTTGGGGAGCCAGAAGGAGAGCAATGCGAAAAAAAAGATGCAGACACAAAGCCCGATCATGCCGACGGCTTTCCACCACCACCGCCGTGAGGTGTCGCAAGTCTGCAAAACGGTCGATTTTTGTTTCCTCGAGGCTGTGAAGCCCGCCGTCGTCTGACGTTCCTCATACAGCAGCGTAATAATTCGATACAACATCACGAGCGCCAACGGTATGAGAGTGAAGAAAAGCATCATGCTGATCAAGAAACTGAAGACCACACCACGTGTTAATGTCGCATCGGGGTATTTGGTGACGTCAAGGCAGAAGAGGACACCGCACCGCATCGTGAGCGCACCCCACTTGTACATGGCGACACAGGCAGCCACGACGAAGCAGAGGCTCAGAAGTGCCTGAAGGCCAATCGCCAGATGCCGCATGCGATGATTCCCTCGTGCAATGCCGTAGGTAGACCCTTGGGTGTGACGCACAAACAGCTGCGAGGATTCATACAGAAGTGCTACTGTAGCTCCAGTGAAGGATGTGAGCAACAGTATTCCGACCAGGCTAGAGGACGAGTATGCCCACAGTGTCGTTGCCCCTCCCACAACATAGGGAGACCCTGACCACAGAACGAAACCGCCTATTGCCAGGGCGAGGCTGATGATAGCGCCACCCAGCAGGTAGTAGATCTGTACGGAAACCGGCAGCACTCGAAGCTCAGGGGGCTTGGAAAGCATGGTGGCAGGAGACATTAGATGAGTCATAATACTAGTCGATATGTATATGAAATGCACAAACTTGATGGACAGCAGTTTCTTCCTCTCCTCTCCTCTCCTCTCCTCCTCTTCCTATTCCGCCCTCACTCTCCGCACGAAATAATAATAACAAAATGATCAAAACAAACAATTGAGTATTGTAAAGGGGGAAATAATGACAAACAAAAGGTATATATATATGTATAAAGAAGCAACAGCGAATAGGTTTATATCTGTCTCTTGTTTTCTCTCTTTTTTTTTTTTTCGGGGGGGGAGGGTTGACGTCGACGTTCACTGAGCACTACAAGGAGATCGGGAGGGTGTGAGAGGCGGCGGCGGAGGCGAGTGGCACCAAACCTGTGGTGATTGTATAACAACTTGTTCTCCCCGCTTTTTTAATTATTACCTCGTTTTTCTTTCTGTTCGTCTAATGCAGCTGCCTTCCCTATTCGTCCTTCGTACGGTTAGTGAAATGTTGTCTCTTGATAGAGTCGTGCCCTTCGTTTACTTTATATATCTATAAATATATTCAAAAAAAAAAATATATAGATATTTTTAGTATTGGAAACGTGGGTCGATTACGTTTCTGATGCCCTGCAGATTGACAGCGGGAAAAAAGGGGGTGGGAAAGAGAGTGAGGACTTACCCACCGCTCTTCGCAGGGAAACTCACCCGGCGCAATAGGCGAGTTGTAACAAGAAACGAAAAGACAAAGGTTGACGACGCTTTCTTGGGAATCAGCGTTGATCAACAAAAGCAGACCAAGCAGAAGGGAAAAAAAAAGAGAAGTTGAGGTAAAGGGAAGGGAGGACAAGAGAGGAGTCTTGAAAAAAAACACACAAACACAGATGACAGAGTTGAGGCGCTGTTATGTACCTGATGGCGCAATAAAAAGATGCGGCGACTCTCACCTAATCAGAAAGAGAGATGAATGAAAAGGGGGATAACAATAACGGGTGGAGGCTTCAGCCTTTTCGCCTTTTTCTCCAAGAACTGAAACAGTAAAAAGAAAAAAAAAGGGAGAAAAAATAAAAAGACAGCAGATGAAACTAATATATATATATATATATATATATATATGATTTTGTAACACCAGTGCGACACGTTGAAGGGGTACGGAAAATCAGAAATGGGGAGGAGCCGTGTCGGTGCGAAAACAAACAAACACACAAAGGCACACGAAAGCAATGCAGAGAATGTTTACACGTATGCAATAGATTTTGCCAAAAAATTGATTCCCTATGAGAAATGAAATAGATCAGAATGTAGAGGAGAGGAAGGGTATAAAAGGTAAAAAGGGTAACGTGAAGGGAAGGGGGAGCGGGGGTATAGGAGCAGCAGAAAAGAGGATAAGTAGTCCTCAAAAAATAAAAAACTACAATGACAACAACAAAAAATAAGGAAAGATAGAACCAAAAAAAAAAATAGTACGAGTTGATTCAAAATGACACACGTAGATGAACTGAGAGCACGCACGAGAGAAATAAAGCGGGAGGGGGGGAGCGTCTCTTTCGAGTTTTTATTGTACCTTTTCTAATGTTATTTCCCCTCTTCCTTCCTGCATCAAACTTTCTTTGCAGTTTGTTTTGGCCCTGTGCAGCTGCTCCGTCGCAGTGTAACTTGGAGAGAAATCAGAATCCAGTTAAAAATGAGCGCCACGCACAGACGCACACACACACACACAAAAAAAAAATGCACAATGAAACAATAAAAGTCTGTTACGTCTACAAAATGCGGAGGAGCAAAATCACGTATAAGCCCACAAATACACGGTATGGAGCACAACCACCACCTAAAAGAAGAAAAAAACTGTTGGTGATGACGGTGAGCCGAACATAAGCAAGGAGCGCAGAGCCCCCTCACTCAGAAAGAATCCTTTGTTCTGTAGACGTCAGATCGCCGTCGATTGTGTCCTGTCCGTTCTCTTCCAGATCAGCTGTGAGCACGGGTTGCGTCACCGCTAATTGTTTTCTTTCGCTTTTAAGGAAAAAAAAATAAATAATCTTAAAAAATGCTTCAATTGAACCAGGGACAGAAAAATGAGCTCTGTGGTGGGAACAGCGTTGCTTATTGGCCCTTCACCAATTCACGATCACTTTTCCGCTTTTTTGTTGTTGTTTCCCCGAATATATATATATATATATATATACACCACACAATATATATATATATATATATATATATATATATATTTATTTATTTGTGTGTATATGTGTGGAGAGAGAGGAGCCGATGAAATCCACAGTGTAGCACACTAAGGGTGCAGGACAACGACGAGAAGAAAAAGGAGAAGGAAGCAATCGCTTGGGTTGCCGCTATATACGGGGGTGAGAGGAGTGGACGAATGGGGTGGTGGTCGTGTTATCACCAGTAATGCTGCGGCGAAGGTAGTTACCAATAATAAAAAACACCGAAACAGACTAGCAACAACAAACAGGAGGAAATAATCCCCTAAGAAAACCAACACTATATATATATATATATATATATGTAATACCTTTTATATACTGATGGTGACTTAAATAGACGGTCAAGGGGAGAGGGAGGTGTGAAGCGAGACACGAGCAAATCTACCGGCTCTGTTGTCAATAGAGAGAATAGTCAGTAACAACAAAAGCCACAATAATAAGGGATATATTGAGGGGGAGAGAGAGGTCGTGGGCCGAAGTTGTGTATGTGCGTGCTTGGGTGAAGGAAGGGTGTAAAGAAGAAGGTGTAAGGATCGAAAAGAAAATAAGTCGATGAAACCAACAGAAACGAAATAAAAAAAAAATAAAAAAAATGTATATAAATGTATATAAATGTATATAAATATATGTATATAGATTTTTGGCCCCGACAGGATGTATTTCGAAGTGAAAAATGACTTTTTTTTTTGTCTGGCAGAAGACGGAAAGAAACCGATATATAGTTATATATATATATATATATATATATATTTGAAGTTGCACAACGATGACCAGTAGGGCCAGAGTCGGAAATGGAGGGTTCTGGAGACAAAATGGTTTCGGCGTGTTTCCTAGTTGCCTCTTTCGTATAATAAAGGGAAAAGGAAGATTTAAAAAGGTACACAGCAACACTCAAACAAAAAATTTAAAAAAGTAAGCACTGATATATAAAAGATTTACATGAAGTCACGCGAGCAACATAACACAAAACACTGTGCACAGAAAGAAAGGGAGTCGAGGCAAACGAGCTTCCTCGACCACTATACGCAATATAGAGAGAAAGAAGAAAAATAATCTGAGTAGAAATGTAAAACTAAACGATGGATGGGAGGTCGGTCCAGTGTGTTATATTTACATATATATATCTAGACAGTGTGCGGAGATTGGAGAGAGGGGTGGCACGGCAGTGCCTACACAGAGGTTTGAATGCAGTGGGGAAGTACCGAGGACCCGCCTTTTCCCCGTGATAGCGTATGGGATACTTTTTTATTTTTTCAATTTATTTTTTTTCTTCCCTTTGTATATATATATATATATATATATGTACGCCCGTCTGTGTATCTACTCGTATTTTGCTTCACTTGATTTTCCCCTTCGGTGTTTTTTTTTTACCAAGGAAAAGAGAACGAAACGAAAAAATAATAGATTTTCCGCTTTTTTTCTTGTGTGTCCGTAGAGCACGGGAAGGGTCGGGGTAATGCCGATAATCTGAGAGGGACGTGTCTGTAGCACTCACAGATGGGGCGAACGGTTTACGTAGAGCAGCACCACCACCACTGCAACAGTAACAACGGAAAAAGGGCCCCTTAAAAAAAAAGGGAAAAAAGGGGGGGAGGGCACGATGTCGGTCAGAGGATGGTGTTTATACCGGGCGTCGTATGTATGTACGTGTGTGCGTGCACGCCAAAGGGAAAGAGAGTTGTTGTGCGTATATGTTTCTATTCGGCGATGCACTAAGAATATATTATAAGGATTTTTATTTTGCCTAAGGACCTTCCTTTTGCCTGCACGTCTGTCAAAAAACGCTAACCGCGTCCCCACCCTCCTGTTTGCACTTAATCTCACAAAATGTATGAGGACGAGTGTAGTGGTCTCTCCTTTATTTTTTTTTTTTGCCCGTGTTCCCGGTCAGATAGAGCCTGATCGCCTGAGCGCCGACCGGGAAAAAAAAGGAGAGTCGTGAGGGTGAGGGGAGCTTCGCCAAAATGTTTTACGGCTCCTTCAGTAGCGCGCACCTACACAAATTCCACGGAACAACAAAAAACAAAGCGCGGGTGCAAAGAAAGAGAGGGAAGACAGAGTGAGGAGGTCAGGCAGATTGAGAATGTATATTTTTCTTGACTTTATTTCCCCGTGGTAAGTGTGTGTATGTGTTTTTGTGGAGGCGAGGGAGGGGGGAGGAGGAGGACCGGGCAGGGCAGGGCAGGGCAGGGCAGGGAGAAAGTATAGATCAGGTTGCCGTCACAGAAGAGAAGGTAAGAGCAGCGGCTGTAACGGTCGAAAGAGGGGAAGCTAACATACAACCCCGCCCCCGCTCTCAGCAGGTGTGTGCATGTGCACATTTTTAGGTATTTGTTTGTTGATGAGTAGAGGACCCGCAGAAAGGACATCCACTGCGGAAAGTCGATAAACAATCCCACACTTACACTCATATGAGCATCCGCCAGTGTACAACCGCTCCTCTCGTCTCTCGCGCTCTTCGGCAGTGATCACAGCACGCTGAAGGTCCTTGTCTGTGAGACGACTGACAATCGATCCCCCCAGTAGCGGAAGCCACCACGGTGCCGTAGGCAGCGGAGTTGGCTGCGGTTGCAGCCACGTATCCTCGTCGCTCTCGTCCAGTAGCGAGACTGAAGAGGACGAGTCTGTTGACGAGTCTGGAAAGAGGTTCTGACTTCTCTCTTCCGTGTCTTCGTCAGATCTGCTTTCCTCTGTACTAGTGCTGCTGGGGGTGTCTTGCTGTGTGCCTTTGAAAGTCTCTGCGGAGTCACCGCTGGCGTCTGAGAGCATCGCCCCACACGCAGCCTCGTTTTTCGAGCCTCCCTGTCTATCAGGACGGCTGTTACAGGAGCGATTCCGCAGCGACCGAGCAGTGGGGTGTCGCTTTCGCTTACGTTGTTCGCGCTCCACGATAGCCCAGACATCCTCTCCGCAGTTCTTTAGCACGAAGTCAAACAATGCGTGCACATACGGGATAGCGAGGGCCTCCCCCACTAGCACGCAAGGCTCGCCGCCCTCTCGGGGTGCAGCGGAAGCGGGCGTGGAAGGACTGCCCTGCGCAACCCGGGCGAGCAGTTTTTCGAGCTGTCCAGGTGATTGCCGAACTGCACGTGGATAGGTCTGATTTAGTTCGTCAAGGAGAGATGGCGGGTACTGGCGGTTCCCACCCTTGCCCTTGCCCTTGCCCTTCGAGGGCGCTGCACACCACTGACTACCCTGTTGTTCTCGCATCTTAGCACGGGCGATGACATGACGGTATGCTTTGAATCCAAATGCGCGTATGAGTGGGTCGCGGTACTCGGCGCTCGAGAGGTCGACACGTGAGCGGAGGCTTCCATTCTCAGGATGTTTATCAACGCCATCTTCACTAGGCTCATCCCGATCGATGTCCTTCGTCACCTCGAGGCCGGGCGTTGAAGTGCGAGCGGGAAAAGCGCTCTTAGACCATTCTTCTGTCAACTGCGTGGACAGTCTCGGCCCACATAGCATCTGTACACTTCCCAAGTGTGAGTTGCTGTAGCGCGTGGAGCAGCCCGCTTCTACCCGGCACATGCTCACCGTGGAGAGAGAGGCGTGGATGACGATTCCACTGTCCAAGCCGCAGGCAAAGGTGCTCGCAACCGTGTCAGTGAGCATGATCAGCCCGCGTGCAAGCACATGAGCATCGAAGCAGAGCTGCGTCCAGGCTTCACGGTAGGAGACAGAACTGCTAAGTGGTAGCACCAGCAGCACCAAGCGGCCTTGCATCAAGGAAAGGAGACAGCATCGAATTTCTTCCGTTCGTTGCTTCAGGCGCGACGCACGATCCCCTGACGTGTGAGTGGTTGCTGTCGCCGAGGCCGAGACACTCCAGTCGGTCACCAGTGGTTGGCTCTGATCCTGGCGCAAAAACAACAGCATTTCCTCGGTGATAGGAGGCAATATTGGATAAGTGGGCTGCACATCGCCACCTTCGCACATGTACGTGGCCATCTGTCCGGCGTACACCACAAGGGCAAGAGAATCGCCACTCATTGTTGTGGCGAAATAGATTTGGTAGGTGGGAAGGCACCAGGTACGAAAAAAAAAAACAGGAAAATTTACACTTCTTTCACTTGTCCCTTCCCATGAGTCGCTCACACATTTTGGATACGCGGGAATACATGGAAAAAAAAAAAGAGACTGGCATTAAGGGGGAGGGAGGGGGAGAGGGAGGGAGGTGAGCAAGGGATGTGAAGGTGAACTGTTGTCCTCTAAACAACAGAGCTCGTTTTCGTGAGCAAGCAAAACAACGCTGTTGAAGGACTGTAAGCTAGTCCCAACTCCTTCTGTACTTCATCGGCACGTCGAGGTATCCACATACAATTTTGACAGCGCGGCATCTTCGCCGAGTGCAGTTCTCAGACACACGTCACTGTGCTTTACTAGTTCGATGCGATGATCTTTTCGTTGTCTTTCCCCTTTTTTTTTCCTCCATAGAGGTTACTTCCGCTTTTTTCTTTTAAGGTTATTTTTTTTTTTTCTTGCAGTGCCGTTCTCATGGCAGTCAAGAAGGTTCACCAGCACAAACTCCTCGAAAAATAAATATATATATATATATAAAGACAGGGAAGAAAAAAAACTTGCTTTTGTTGCCGAGATACCCCAAAACTTGTCGCTTTCCGCATGTCACTGTCTGTATTTCCTGTCAATACTTTTTCTTTCTTGTTTGCACCTTTACATTTCAAAGTGACACCACAGAAGGAAGGTCGGCGCACGGGAGGAAGATAAGGAAGTGGTCAAGACGGGCTGAGACAAGGAGAAAGAGAGGGAGAGGGTCGAGGCAGCAAAACCCATACTCAACAAAATAACACACAGACGTATATGTATTTATGTATATATATATATATATATATATGAGTATGGTTGCTCATTTTCATAATTGAGTTCTCTCCCGCGTGGCGCTCCTCTATTCTTTCTTGTTGCCGCTTGCATGGTGTCATCAGCGTATGGTCATCCTCACTTCTTCTTCTTTTCCTGCTCCAGTAGCTGCGCCTCCAGTCTAGCGTTTTTCTCGGCTTTTTTTGCTGCCTCGTGGTCTGCCTCATCCTTGGCACGTTTCTTGCCCTCTGCTATGCCGGAGACAACCTGCATGAGAAATCCCAAGAGACCCACACCGATCATCATGTATCTGTTGTACCAGGGCACCTCGCGCCCGCTGCGGTTAAAGATCCTCTTTGAAGGTGTGGCGTACCCGTAGACCCAAATTCTCTCCAAACGCGTCGTCGTGGCACTCCCCTCATCCGCCATTGGGATCATAACATGTGCGGAGAACTCATGCTCTGTCACCCAGCGAAAGATGATACCACCCTGGGCGGCAGCCTTCCTCGTCTCGCCAGGGGTACTTGGCAACTCGTGAGTATCATATTCGCCCCTAATGAATACGGGGGCGCTCGAGACACGTGCAAGGGCACTCACGTCACTGAGCGGGTTGTCTGTCATGTGCGATGTCTCGGGGCGGAATACAAACTCAACTGATGCAGACGGTAGGGCGCTACCCTCCCTCATTTCCTCCCGCTGCGCACGCAGCGCCATGAGCTCGGCAGGCAGGTAAAACACAGTTGCTGTACCCTGCATGGCGTCACTGTGTTGCAAGTTTAAATCTATCACGAGTAGTGACGGGCGTTCCTCCTCCCCTCCTGCCGAGGTGAGCTCACCACTGCGACGTTCGCCGGTGTCCCTGCTGCTCTTGTTCCTTCCCTTTCCAGTGCCCACGATCGAGGAAAAAAGAAGATCGGAGAGTTTATCGTCTTCCAAGAGACGGGTGCGCTGGAAGTGTGGGAGGATCATCTGACTCGGGTGACTTTGTTTCGGGTTGCCGATAGGAATCAACTCACCCTGCACCTTCTCTGGAAAGTTTAAGGAAGCCCGCATGCGCAGTGTTGCGTTGAAGGCACCATATGACTCCGTGATAACGCTCACCCTGAAGTCCTGCGCAAAGAACTCCTCAAAAGGCGGAATAGCGGGCGCTTCCTTCGACGAAGTTGTCGCTTTGAGCTGCGCTGACGACAACGGAAGTACCAATGCGGAGATGACTACAGTCAACAAAAACATACTCCGCCCTAGGCGGAGTGCTGAATACAAGCGCATTCCGACACTATTAGTATTATTATTATTATCACGTACTTCCAGACCGCTTCTCAGCCTTTCAGGGCAATCGGGCTATATAAATGTAATATATATATATATGTCTGTGTGTATCGATATTCACTCGTTCGGGCGTAATAGGGCGTATCACTAACTTCTTCACAAATGGCTCTCGTGCCCCCTGAAATAATGAAACGCTAACTTCCCTTTTTAAAAATCTTCTTCCCTTCCGGTGATTAGTGGTTGGGGACTGTGCAAGAGAGGTGAGGGACAGCGACTGGAAACAGAGGGACAAGTAAACGAGGAGAATCATTCGGCATATAGGTCATAGCAGCAAAATATATAAATATATATATATATACTATACATAACTAAACACAAATATATGTGTGGATGGATGATGTGCTACACGAAAGTATGATATCTATGGGCTTCTTAGTTACTTTCTGGGGAGAAAAGGTGCACGCGCACCACTGGCGATGAAGTCATTATCAAACACAGAAAACGAAATCTCACATACTTCTTCGTGTTTGTAGAAGCATGCACAAAGGTAGGTTATAGGGGTAGGATATATACACTATTGAACAGGATGGATTGTCAACTGTGACTCCACACACCTACACAACACATTTTTCGCTATTTATATTAACCAGCAGTCAGCAACAACAATACGCACGCGACGTCGCTTCCACGTGTCAGGAAATGCTCAGCACTGACAAAGTACACGTGAACAGCGCATACACCGAAAGAGACTTGCAACGCTGAAGACATCAAGGACATCCAAAATCTGTCTACCCACTTCACGACTATATCCCCGAGCACGAAGACGGGGACGACTCAATACCACTGTCGTGACATCTCGACCTCAACCAGAAACTCTCACTGTACCAACTCCGCCACTTTGAGGGTAAAATAAGCACATAAACGTAAACTCCACCAATGTTCGCTTTCCAAGACAACTTACCCCCCTTCCCTATGCAAATGCAGGCTCACCCGTCTTACGAGAAGTTGATCAAGGGAGGCCGCACGCACCCAGCTCGAGAACTTATCTGGCATAGCCTTTGAACCGGTTGCACTCTACAAGCAATAGGAAGAATGACGGCCTTCGAACTGTGCTGGAGCCACAGGCACACGAGGGTGAGGTGGGGGGGGGGGTAAACTAGAGCAGGGGCACGCGCCTGTGCGTGTGCGTCAATCACGAGCAGTAGAGTGACCCAGCGATACGCGCAGCAGAGGCGACATCGATGGCGCCGTTCATCGCGCGCAACAGGTAGCGCCACAGACGACAGCAGTATTCACAGTACATCGATGTCGGCAAAAGAAAAACACAACGCAGGTGGCTAGGGCAGCAACACGACCGAGACGCGTCCGGCGGTTGGACGGCAAGGGCGCGCCTAGGCACGAACTAGAGAGCGTGCGGCACGTCTCGTCCGTGTGCCCGGTACCCGTGACGGTGTCAGAGTTAAAGGGTTCATCTAGTACGCTTCTCATGGCAGTCAGGGACCGCGTTCGAAGAACATTCAAAGAGTAGACATCATTCCGTGACAGCGGGTGGCGCGCGTGTTGGGCACGGCCGGCAGCAGGAGGGGCTGGGGCAGGGAGGCCGCACGCACCCAGCTCGAGAACTTATCTGGCATAGCCTTTGAACCGGTTGCACTCTACAAGCAATAGGAGAATGACGGCCTTCGAACTGTGCTGGAGCCACAGGCACACGAGGGTGAGGTGGGGGGGGAGGTAAACTAGAGCAGGGGCACGCGCCTGTGCGTGTGCGTCAATCACGAGCAGTAGAGTGACCCAGCGATACGCGCAGCAGAGGCGAGGCGTCTAGTCACGGGGATATACGATAGGGGAGAGAAAGATACTTGGGCAGCCGTTGCGGCGTGTTGGCTATCGGTAGATGGCGGATCCGAGCAAAGGAATTCTAGTATCCGGCTGCGGCAGGGTAGGGTCAGTGGATTCGAGGGGAGAGTGTAGAGGAAAGACTCCGGGGAAAATAATTGGGGAGGGTGTTAAAGCGTATGGAGGCTACCCACTTTGTGGCGACCTTGTGAAGTTACTACTCGGTCATGAGTCTAGATAATCTGTGGAGAGAAACGAGGAGATAAACGATTCTTTAGTAAAATACATTCACTCACGTTTATACCGTATTAGTATCGAGTACAACATCTGTGCGAATGTTTTTTTTTTTCGTGTTCCGGTGCGGTAGTCTTTGTCGTTTGTGTTTTTTGTTGGTTTTGGTTGCCGCGGTGGGCACTACTTTAAGTGACGTGTGAAGGTTTTTCTGCTCATCGCCATATCGTTTCAAAATTGTGGATGGAAAGAGGTGAGGTATAAGTAAAAATGAGAATGTGTTTAGGGTGTTTGCCCAAAAGCGGGGGGTGTCGAGGAAGAAGGTTGTGTGGAGGGGAAATAATAGAAGCGGAGAGTCGGAGAAGTATACAGCACACGAACAGTGAGCAGAGGAGCGTTTCGCTTACTGGAGTGCGTGCATGTGTGTGTGTGTGTTACTAGGAACAGGAAACGAAGTATGGTGGTGGTGGTGGTGGTGGTGGGTAAGGGGACTTCCCAGTGGCATCGTCTGAAGAACAAATATTATTTTTTTTACATAAAAAAAAAGCGATCACTGTCATCTTTATTTGTTCGTGCAGTGCGCATGGTAGTGATGAGAATCGAGCAAGGAGGTGGTGTGAAAATGCTTTAGTCCAGCGAAACACACACAAAAGATTGCATTGCAGAGCGCGGGCGGGCGATGGCAAAGAAGTCTGAGAAGTATTTGTGATCCACTCTCGAGATAAAGAAAAGGCGCAATGGAGGAGTGGAGGGGGGGGAGAGGGGGGGGGGAGAGGGGGGGGGGAAGGAGGAGAGGTGGCAGTATTTTTATCCAAACGGTATTCGTGAACACCGTGAACCAATGCAGAAATAGGAGACATATGAGCACATATATATATATATATATATTTATTCTTTAAACTTCCCCCCCCCACCCTGGAGAATGGTAGACAAAGATGCTTGCGTTGAAGAGGAGGGTGGTGATGGGCAAGAGGGAGGGGTGAGAGAGGAGTAGGTGCCTCCTCGGGGAGGGAGCGCGTTGGCTGCGCAATAATGTCATCGGTGGAGCACCACTGAGGAAAAGAGGAAGGCGAGGAAAAAAAAAAGGGCTTCGTCGGTAAGAGGATCGCATGGCTATTCCATCAGGATACGTAGGGGTCCACAGAGTTCGTAAGGCTCTGACTTAGACTTGTCGACTTTGCAGCCGCCAATCACAAATAGATATTCGTTATACACGTGCAGAGTGATACCCACTACGCGATTGGGAACCGCACCTACAAAAAGGAGTACATCCTGACACCGAACACGCCGCGTACCGGTAGGAAACTGCGGCCCTGCGCTTATTTTGTGTGTTTCAGGACCACGGTCATGTGAGGTAGGGATCTCGACCGCCTCGAAGTCAAGCAGGTATAGCTTGACCTCCTGGTGAGGCTGGGAGGCCTGCCACATAACGACCACGCGATTATTGTGCCCCGTTGCAGCGACAGCCACATCAGTCATTTCGCTCGGAAGTGCAGGGATAAATTGTGTTGCCGTCGACTTCGTAGTGGTTTTGGTGCCGTCAAACGATGCTGGGAGCCAGTACGATGATTCATCGGCACTAATTGTTGTGGTAGCATCGGCATCGTCATTATCGACGAGGTACCACCTCTTGGATGCGCGTCGCCACACCTCCGGTGCCAGGGTCACAAGAGGGTGAGTTACAGTGGTATTCTCCTCCACTCTCCCGCCAACCAAAACCACCGTGCCATCCTCGATGACGGCCATGCGATGAAACGCGCGAGGCTCCGGGAGCTGTCCGAACGCAAACGCCGCGGGCGTAGCTGATTTAGCTCTTTCCTGCGAGTTATCCTCCACCATGGAGCTGGTCAAGCGTAGTTGACTATCGGCCGCGCTGGGGTCTGCCTCGTTCCACACGACGGCATAACACTCCGCCCTGGTGCGGTACTCAGCATCGAGACCGCCTGTTATAAGCAGAAACCCAGAATCTGTGCGGTGCATTGCGGAGTCGGAAGTTGCCTCAGCACCCCATGGGACGAACACAGCATCGTGGAAGGCCAACATCGGGAGCTCGTACGGAGGAAGGTCGTGCCTATCCCATTCCATCCCAGCACCTTTTTCGCACACTGCCGGGCTGCGCCAGACACTCCACAGTTCCGTTGTAGGGGGTTGATATCCGCCTGACAATACACCGCCAAAGAGCACTACCCGCGCACCAATCGTCTGACAGGGCTCGGTAGCGTTCGCAGTCGATCGGGGGGCTTTCATAGTTACACAAGTTAGCGTCGCGCCGTAGCGAGGAAGTGGGCGCACCAACACGTGCAGACTTTCTCGATGCGGTGCCGGTTGCCAGAGTTGCATCACGTGCGGACCTGCAAGTTCCAGTGTACATAATCGATTCGCTGTGTGTGCGGTGTCGGCACGGGGAAGAAAAGCACGGGCCTGTGGATTGAAGACTTGCTTGCACCATCGAGCCGACCCCCCGAAGACGTACACCGATGGGCACCATGTTTCCCCCACGAAGGATGGCACCAATGTAGATGAATGGTAGTGCAGCTGAAGATCGCTATACACGCAGCTCGTCGCCTGCCGCCGACGTAGTAGTCGGCCAGCGTCGTTCTCGGCGAGCGGTAGCCAGTGCCACGAACACTCGTTATGAAGGAGCCGCCGGCAGACCGAGTACCACTGCTGGGACTCCTGCACGGAGGCGTAGCGGACCCAAAACCGGTCCCCGTTACTTGCAGTGAAGAGAAGCCATCGTGCCTGACATGAGAGTGGCGATAGGTCTACGGATTCAACGACGTAGTGCTGCCGCTCCGACTTGGATGTGACAGAAGACCGAATGATGAGATGACGTCCCTCTCGCAGTTCCATATAGCGAGGCTTCCAGCGGCCACGCCAGGCCGTCTCCTTCTCCACGATGGAGGTCAGCAGCACCGGATCGGAGACGGAGAGAGTGGCGCCTGTGTTTCTCGATGCGGCGATGCCCGCCGCGGTAATACTCGCTGCATCGGTAGCTGGGGGAGTGCCACCTGTCTTGCTAGGGGAGTCAGCAGGCTCACTTGCCGCGTGAGTATGACTGTTGATCGTCTCAGTGCGGTTGCCTGTGCCGCCTGGCTTGTGTATTAAAGCGAGGCCCTCACTTTCCCGGTACATGGAAGGCTGTTCCCCAGGCGGTGCAGCACTCTCGGAAGCGACTGAGGTGCCGCGCGAACTTTGCATGCCTCCTTTGTCACTCGGCACTGAGGATGTCGGGTTCGAGAGAACGAGGACCGAGAGAAGAGCTTGGAGCCAGCTGTCGTACATTTCCCGCGTCGAAGCCCGCAGGGACCAGGAGCCGCCTTCGAGCAGCCACACGGTGAAGGGATATCCCTTGGAGGTGTCACTGTCCGCGCTCTCGAGCCAAGGGTCAAAGGAAATGATAGTTCCGAATTTCTTTTCGGCGCCGTGCTCCTCAAGACGGTAGCTAAGGCGTGTGCCATCGAGAATAAAGTATCGGTGCTGGTAGATGAAGCGCCATTCCATTTTCTTCTCTAGCCATGAAGCCAGAAAGACCCGTGAAGCCGGCACTGCTGTCATTGACGTCTCGAGGGGGGGGGGGAGTGCGGGATACTATATAGATATAGATATATCTTGAGGGGAGGGAGGAAAGGAGTAGAATCGACGGCAGAAGAAGAATGGGGCCGGTGGTGATGGGAGGTAACGTTTCACAGACTAGTTGAGGCTTGATAACGTTGAAGCGACACGAAATTCCGTGTATTTCACGACACTGAGCGTCCTGAAAAGTGTGAAATTCTCAGCTTTCTACCGCAATGTATGGAGTGCACAAGTGTTTCGACTTGTGTTTTTTTCCCTCGTTATCAAGCGCCCCTAGTGAGAGGTGATGTGAAGATGACACTCGTAATCGACCGCTGTGAAGACCACACGACCAGACCCAGGTCGCCACGAAACACTGAATAGAGCGCAATAGAGGGGAGCAAAGGGTATAACGTGGAACCTTGCAAAGAAGGGGGTGAAGATGCAGAGAAATGTGAAGACAGGGAGAGAACGGAGGTGGGAAAGTCGAGCAGGCAGCCAAAGGAAGCCCACACGGGGAGAGGAGGGGAGGGAGGAAATCAGAACGCAGTGTGAGGTTGTTTTTTTTTTTTTTTTCACCATTATGGTGTGGTTCATCTTTTTTTTTGCCCTTCGCATATTCATAAAGTAACACAACAAGAGCAGTCAGCACAGAATAACGCGTACTTATGTTGTCAGAGCACCGTGAATCTTGACTCACTTCGGTGGTTGGAAGGAGTCACCGTCATGAGTAAGAATAAAGCGACTCAGAGGTTCGTCGCATGACTGGTAGTAGGCCGCCATACCTGCTACCGCTCATAGACGGATAGAAAAAAAAATATATATATATATATAGTTTTCTTTGATTCCCCTCCTCCACACTCGTTTATTCACGACACTTCCTTTTTTTTTTTTTTGGGGGGGGGGAAGGAAGGGAGAGAGAGACCTTAGTTTGTAAGGAGGCTGCGCAACTTCTGCCACGTCTCGTACGCCCCGCGGCCTTGCCGAAGCGCTGTCGCCTCCACTGCAGCAACTTCGTCGCAGTGATGCAAGGCGTAGTTCATGAGCAACTCGTCCACATCTTCTTCTCGCCAGTCCCGACGTGTGTCATACATGTCTGCGGAGACGGCGTGGCCATCAGTGCATCCGCAGTGAACACATCGGCCGAGAGCGGCAGAGAACGTGGAGCCGAATCCTGTACACGTTCCACGAATAGCGGGCACTCCGTCTACACGGCTCAGCTCCGTATAGGGGCGGAATGGCTTCCCACGGTATTTGACGTACGTCTCGTATGTCGGTAGCGAGGCCTGCAGTGACACCCACTTTGCACTCTTGCACATGGTGGTGAAGATTGTCTGATAGCCATCATGGCACTCATCTAACAAAGACGGCGCCTCTGTTGTAGATGATATAGAGGTGGGAGTCGGGCGACGGCGCTTCAGGTTCCAAACGATGCAGGGATTGTTATGGTCCCCCGATTCATGCGATACGGTACACAGCGGCTGCGTCGTGTCTGCCTGGTCGTGCAGTACGAGAAGGGTGCGGAAGGGAAGTCGCCCGCGGGTACGCTCCCGCACTGCTTCGTGAAATCGCGGGAGCATTTCTACTTCATCCGCCGGATTCTCTGCGATAACAGTTCGAATGAAGGTGACGGGGCGAAGGCCTGCCTTACCAAGATCGCCTGTACTGCTCGCCGAGAGCAGCGTTTCCCATGCACGAATGCGTCTGTGGAACTCTTCCTGCACCCTGGTGTCGTTGAGGTCGAAATGAGTGAAGCACGCGTGCTGGCTTCGAAAAAGCAACCACACCTTTACCGGGTCCGGAGTGAAGCGCAGAGACGCGGATGTGGAGACAGCTTCGGGGGGCGATGTCGCTGGGGAGATACGTGACGCTTGTGGAAAGTAGCCATCGTCCTCCTTCGCTGAAAATTGGTAGGGGGCTAAGCCACCGGCAGTCGTCGGCGGTGTCGGGAAAGAAAGGGATGACGAAAATCCGTTTGCAGTAAGCTCTACGATTCCGTCAAAGGTGCAGCGCACCATGTCAAACGGTAGCGACTCCTCTGCAGGCCGAAGACCGAGCTTTGTGAGCATGAGCGACGGCCCGCACCACCCACCCAATGACACAAAACGCCACATGTGGCCGAGGTGAAAAGGGGAGAGACACGCCAACTTTGTACCCTGTGCTGGTCCTTCACTGGAGTAGAGAAGAGGAAGTAAGCGGAATTGGAGAGGACGTGGTCCGCTGAGATGATGCGAGGTAGGTGAACTTGATAATTGCGTCGCGGTGCCCCTGCGCGGGAGAAAAGAAAAACACCTAGGGGGTGCGTCTGAACCAATACTTTGGACTCCCCTTAATCAGGAAAACAACAGGAAATTCGAGGCAGGCCATAGTCTCTCTCTCACGTTTTTTTTTTTTTTAAGAGGAGAAAAAGACAGGCGGTAAGGAGCGTATGTACAGAATAAAATGGATATCTGCTGTCGCCCTCTGTGCTCTAAGCCAAGTCCTTTATTGAACGATCGACCATCTGCCTTGGTCACTCGAATCTTTTTTTTTTGTAAATATATTTTAGCGTGTGCCTCTGTGTATGTCGCATGTCGCTGGCATTTGCCTCTTCAGCTCATTTGGAGTGATCCTCGTCGTGAGGTCTGCATGAGGCGCTGCTGCGTCGAAGTATCGGGGGAACTACAAGGTGAATAACAATGGGGCGGATGAGAGAGAGCGGGGGGATCGCGAGACATACGGAGGTGTGTGTGTGCTCAGGCAGGTATGCACCTACAACTTGACAATTCACTCTCCTGACTGCATAGGCCATATGCCATCGTCCTTGGCACCCCCACTACTTTTTTCCCGCCCCGCCCCGCCCCGCTCCTCCTCCCCATCCCTCCTCTCTCTACCTCATCTTTCCATTTATCAGTTTGACTTTACATCTTCAGCGTGACGTACCTTAGTCTCTCAAGCGTCCGAGAAATGATCGCCCCCCCTCCCTCCCTTCTGCATGTCCTCTTCGCTGGGGGGACTCGGCCAGCTTGTGTAGTGCTACTCGTGGTGTCGATACACCTCATCATGCAATGCTTGTTCGAGAAAGGCTTCAAGGGCCTTGTGCAACGCTTCAAGTGACATGCGTCGCTCCGGCTGTGACACGGTTAGTCGCAGCGCCAACTCGACCTCTGGGAACTGAACAGAGAGGATCGAATCACCAAAAAACCCTTCGCGAACCTCCCGAAGAACTGTTAGGCGCTCGGCGATGGTCTTGGGCTGAATGTACATCTCGGCAAGCACCACACCAACCGAGAAGGCATCCGAGGCAGCTGTACACCGATTGCCTTTCAGTTGCTCTGGGCTCGCGTAGAGCGGGGAGCCGACGCCTACAGTATTCGTTGTATTCATCGATACAAGGTCGTCTACGCGCAGCTGCTGCTGATAAATAAACTTTGCTAAACCAAAATCGCCCAGTCGTACGCGCACGAATCGGTGAAGCAACCAATTGGCGAGACGGCGAATATAGTGGCGACTGTTGCTCCGCTGCACCGACGACAAACTTGACGTCAAGGGAGATACCGCCGCCGCCGCCGCCGCCGGTGGTAGTGGTGGTGGTGGTCGCCGAAGCAGACGATCGTGGAGCATCTCTGAAACGAGGCGATGAGGTTGGCGTGTGACGTAATCGAGCGCTTTCCGCTCTCCATCCCAGGAGGGTATCCTGTCCAGCGATGTTGTAGCCGACATAGCTCCCCAAACAGACGCGAGCGAGGAGCTGGCTGCAGGGAGGAGCCTCTTCATACCAGGTAGGGTCGTAGACGAGTCCCAGGGAGCGTAGGAGACGTTGGAGTTGAAGGCGGAAGACCTATAAACTGATGCACGTTCGCCTACGTGGCGTGGACACAAGGCGAGGGCTGAGGAAGAAGGACTAGTGCATGCTCCGTCGCTACCAGCACTTGGGCATACTTGTGAGGATCCGCACGGAGGGGTAGGGGATGCTTGGTTTTCCCAGGGACTGCTCAGATGGTCTTCATTCTCAAGAACGTCATTGTCGTCACTAGCGCCAGACGAGTTCATCTGGTACAGCGACTTATCAAATTGGCAGCGGTAATCTATAAACACATTCGTCGGCTTCATGTCCCGGTGCAGGATGCCGTGGTCATGCAGATACCGAAGGCCTGACACCAGCTGGAGAAGAATTATAATATTCTCCACTCGACTAATGGAGGCCCGGGATGCGAGGTACTGGGCAAGTGTCATCTGGCAAAGCTCCATCTGCAGGAATACCACGCGTGACCCAACAATGCTGTGTCGATTATTCCGCTGGCGACTGCTGTACTCGGACGCGGTGTCGCTGTTGCTGATGTCGCTACTACTCCAACTTCTACTAGCCAACCCTTGTGTGCCATCCCATAGAGACTCCGTGTTTGCTTTCTTGTCGCTGGCCTCCTCTTCGGTGGGCCTGCCCGCGGTAGTCGAGGGCGTAGAACAAGAACTGCAGCTTAAGACCGAGGCGACGAGTGGATTTTCAGATATTTCACAAGAAGCGAGAGGGGGCTGTGATGCCTGCCACTGCGTCTCGGTGCATGAAACCGCTTGACTGTCTTCGTGCCGTGTCGCGTCACTCCTTTGCTGATTCCAGCCTTCTTCCTCGTCGGTTGTATAATGAGCGCACTCATCCACAATGGCTGTGCTCCAGGCATTACTGCGAAGTCGCGGGGGTGATCGTATGGACGTCTCTGTCTCACTCAATGATTCGCTCCCCACAAGTACCATACTCGCACGACGGGGAAGCTCCAGGTGCTTCCATCCGACAGGTGCACAACGCAATTTGGATTCACTGAGGAGGTCTCTCTGCGAGGTAGTTCGAGGATACCACGCACTGCTGCGTGTATTCGGCAGATTTGTCGCGGGCGAGAGGGACGAGACTGAGTTCAGACGCTTAAAGCCTATCATTTTTGCCTCCGATGGATGACAAACACCAATCAATGCCAACTGCTGCGCACGGGTCGCTGAGATCACCTCAGACCAACAAGTGTGATACCTCACTACGTATCGATTTTCTAACATTGCATGCACCCGCATCTCCTGGAGAATGTCTCGCTCACTCTCGTAGTCGCGAATGACCATCACCTTGATGGCGTAGAGGATGTCGGTGAATCGATGCTGCACGAGCAGCGCCGCCCCACCGACACCGCGTCCGAGCAGCGCGAGAGGCACAAAATTTTCATCGAAGAAACTGGTTGACGGAATGTAGTGGTGCGGCGGTGAACTGATGCTGTGAGTAACACTGGCGCCTTTCATGTGTTTCTTAGAGGAGGAGGAGGCGGTCGATTTCACAGGAGAGGTACTACATATATGACTGCAAACTGTTGACACCCCTGCAGCCATGACAGCCTCCTCCCGTTTCCCTGTGCCGGAGGCGCCAAGAGGTTTGATCTTCTCCCCGGTGTCATCAACTAGCGGGGCACCACGCAAAGCTCCTTCTCGGGCATAAAGAAGGTCATAGGCGGACAGTGTACGCAAGACGCGCGGAAACCCGGTAGACACCGTGTCTGGGGTCAAGGAAACCTCCGGCACCTCGAGGATAAATCCACGCAACGTGATAAGGGTCGCTGAGCCGTTGGCTTGAGACAGAGACCCGGCGGTCGAGGCCCTGCCGCTCGTCGATGCATCGAAAGCTCTAACGCTGCATGCTTCAGATGAAATCCATGGCACCTCTTGCACTTCGACTGGCGCAGTAGACCATGTGTCTGCACGCCACAGCTCCTTTGCCACCTTGTCATGAGAGGGGCCACGCGGCGCGGAGGTCGGCGGCAGCGTCACCCAGAACGCCTCTACAAGAGGGAGCGGGAGCTGTAAAAGAAGCAAAAATGGCGGGGGTGACGTTGACAACGTTTCGCTGTTCGTGGGGGTGCCGGGGTAATCGTGCTCTGAAGCCAAAGAGCTGTACACGCAGCCGCCCGGCCCACACCGCACGGGAATCTTGCGCGACTCTACCCAGTGACCAGGAGAAGCATCCGCCACCTTGGCCATGCCGGTGCAGTTTTGCTTTGCACGAGTTACCCGTGAAGGACTCACCGCGTCATCAGCGATTTTCCTCGGCGAGCCGTTCGAGGAGTCTGGTGACACCGACGCCGAATCGAAAAGACGGGTTGAGTGGTGCCGCGGGGGAATTCTCTTCCTGCCTGACAAGATGTCGATGTCAATGTCTGATGCACTGGTGCTATTGGGAAGGGAGGTGTCACTGCTGCCACTCGAGGAGAAGGGGCGAACACTCGGGCACTGCGGGGCCCAGAGCCTCTCTATTTTGTTTCCCTCCCCCATAGCGGTAGCATCAGCATTGGCAACAAATAAATCCTCATGCATCTCCTGCCTGGGTGCATGCAAAGTTACGCCTAGCTTCACTACTGGTGCGGTGAGCTTTGCCAGACATCGGTGACTGGGTTTCCCTGGCGGTGCGACCGACTCCTTCCTCGCTGTATTCCGCCACCTCGTACGCTTTTCAGGGATCGGGGCAATGGGGGCCTGCATGACAAGTGTGCTGAAGTGCTGCGTGGTCAGCGACAGCACAGCACGCAGTGGCTCGTGCGTGGCCGCAGCGTCGGCGATGTCAAGGGTGTCACTGCTTCTTCCCTCTTCACCGCTGCCGTTGCTGATACATGACTGGCCGCTGGGCACCGGCGTACTCCAGGGGGCTAGCGATTCAGTCATCGGCGTTGTGGCAGTTGAGTCCACAGCATCTGTAAGGGCAACACAACTAAGTGAGGCCCCTGTGAATAGGTCCAGCTCCATGTATTGTTCCTCCATGTGATGCAACAGCAAGAGTCGGTGTCGATGACAGCAGATCGTGTTCCAGTGTTGGACTGCCTCGGGCAGCGACATCCATAGAAACGGTGATGTCGAATGCTCGCCGGAATCCGAGACTTCTTCTTCGGGGAGAGCGATCGACAGCGGACGCATTTCACATCCCCTGGCGCTCTCTTTCTGAGCACAACGCTTCCTGCCACCGCCTCTGCATTCCAGAGACGAGCGCGTATCAAGGATCGACTGTGGGCAGCGCCAGTACCATGCGACATCGGTAGCATGACTAGATACACGTACCAGTGAAGACGATGCAGGGTCAAGAGATGTGATGAGGTCTCTCGCCACCGCTGATTGGGCTGTCCCGCGGTCATCCACAACAAGCGACATCGTCTCCTTGACACGTGCCATAAAGTCACAGTGATTAAACAAACGCCTCGAGCCGGCGTCGCTGTCGCAGAGATCCTCATCAGACTCCGTATTGGCACCACGTCCCCTACACCCCATCGGTGCTCGATCGCTCTTGTGTCTGCAGTACAGCGAGGGAGTGGTTGATGCTGCTGCCACTGTTGGTGTTTGAGAAGCGTTGTCATCTGACATAACACACAGTTCAGATGTGGATGGCAAGCAGGGTGACGCGTCGACGTTCGTTGGTGACGAAGGGGAAGGGGACGTCCGTGAGCAAAATAGGCATCGTCCACGCCGCGTCCGTTGGCCTGATGAACATTTTTTTGAAGTTGTTGCGTCACTACTTGTCCCTTTCCGTCTGGCTCCTCGTGTCGGATTGTCGTAGGCCATCTCTCCGCGAGAGTCACTGACTCCCTTCTGTGCGCTAGCGAAATTTGTTGCACGTGGTGCTCTACACAGCTCCTCGGGGTGGACTATCGATGCCGCTTGTAGACGGCGAAGAGGCTTCGAGATGATGCAGCGAAATCCGGCGTGTTCGGCACACTCCGACGTTTTCTTTCCTACACTCGAGGGCACCGGAGAATTTGTGCTGCTGTCATTGGGTGTCAGCAACTCGGATGGCATGATTTTGCCCGAGAGACTACGCGACCATAGGTGTGTCAAGACAGCCACTGGCTCATCGTCGTCCGAGTCATCGATACTCCCTTTCTCAGTCGTGTACCGGTAACAGTGAATAACACCTGCCACATCGGTGGCCAGAAGAAGGCAATGGTCGTTGCAGCCACTTGCAGCACTCGTCATGTTCAATTAACAATGAGTGAGAGTCTGTGTGGATTTGTGGAGTGGAGCCTCTCTCCATACAGGAAGCGAGAAATATTTACGAGAAAAAAAAGGGGGCCTCCTTGAGCACACTCTCACCGCAATGTGCGCTAGTCCAGAGGTCCGTAAATTTCTAAACCACAATAGAGAAGCAAACACGCAATCCTGAGAAGTCAAATTTTATGTGTGTGTGTGTGTGTGTGTGTGTATTTATGAGGGGGAAAGAGAGGTGAGCCACCCTCGATCATCAAACATTCCCAGAACTAAGGAGGTCACCTGCTCTTGAAGCGAATGAGTTGGTGGTCGTACGTGGGTAATTAAGCAGGGGAGAGACAGAAACAAGAAGCGCGAAATATATTGTGTGAAGTGAAAATGACAATCAAATTAACAATAACAGAAGGGGAGAAAAATGTGTGAGGCAAGAGACGGGATGAGGCAAAAGCCGCTCACACTCACACACCAGTACGCACGAATGCAAGGAGAGAGAAGGCTATGCACTTCTGGGGAAACGAGGGAGGTTCGCTCGGAGAAGTCAATGCGTTGACCTCTTCACCAAGGAGCACAAGTACGCACACGAAAAAAAATATGAAGGAAATAGACAAGGAGTGGGCTACGGCGAACCCCTTCCAAAAAAAAAAAGCAGAAAAAAAAGACACTCGAAAACCACTGTGAAGGGGGGGGGGGGAGGAAGAGAGCGTAAAGAGAAACGATGGAGTGTGAGAACCAAAAGTGGAAGACAGATTAAAAAACAAAACGGTAACGCCCCAGTTGAAGTGCACAGGTCTTCTCCCCTTCCCTCTCCTCCTCTGAAGTTAAGTTTTTCAGAAGTGAATTGTCGGTCTGAGTGGTGGTGCGCCTGTGCTTGTGTAGACGATGCAACATCCAAGGCTAAGCCTGAATGTGCTGTGCGTGTGATGATGATGATCGAGAGGAGCAGACAAAAACACAATGCGATTGTAGAGGAAATCCACGATATCGCGTTCTTGCAATCAGGCAACAAAGAAAGAGGACGTTGGGTTGGGGAGGGAGGAACGTGTCAGTCCATGACAATAAAAGGGATTCAATGAATGCGTGTGAGGTGGGGGGGTTAGGGCAGGAAAAACCAGCAGTGGCGCTGGCCCACAGGTGCCTGCCCCCCCCCCCGACTCCCAAGCACAGGAACACTTGACGATGTGTTTTCTACCGCCACGAGAAGGAAAAACACACTTGGCTCATCTGCCCGGAAGGGAGCTACTGCACAATGCAGGCCGGGACCAGGGGACATTCCTCACGCCACTCAGCACAAGTACCATGCAAGGGAGAAGCATAGTGTGGTAGATAGGGGAAGTACTGCAACTGGAGGTGTAGATGGTGAAGGGTGTGTGTGTGTGTGTCGGAGTGAAGCATGCTAGCACAAGGGGATTACGGTCTCTAATGCTTCATTTTTTTTTTTGTGTGTGTGTGCGTGCATGCTAAGAGCGACGCACAATTACTCGCACTTAGATGAAAATAAAATCTTTTCGAGCTGACGATAGACGCTGTACCTCCTTCCGCCCCGCCCCCTTGTCGCCAAAAAAAGAAAGGTTGCAAGAATACCACATCACCAGTGTGGGACGCACTGTTTGGTGCTCTTTTTCTGGAGGAATAAAAAAAAAGAGAGAAAAGCAGCGCGTCACGCACCCTTAGTCTTCGCGAATTACCTCTTCTTCTTGCACCGATGCCCCCTTCTTTTTTTTTGCTTCATTCACCTCGTAGCGTGCACGTTTCTTATCGCTCAAATCTCTCACTTCCTCTTCGTAGGTGCGCTCCGTGTCGCGTTGCAGGAGAGGGACATACCTCACGGACCTCAGTGAGGCGGTATCAGAGGAAACCGCGCCAGGGGACGACTTCGTTGTGTCTACAGTTGCCTCGGAGTAGGTTTCTCGCTCGGTGGTGTCTGTGCGGAGGTAGAGGAGAAGGTCGCGCTTTCGAGCTTTCATTAGAGCAGCGGTTCCAGGCTCTGTCCAGTCGCATCCCGTGATAGCCCACTCATCCACGCGCCGTGCGTGAGGGTTTCGCTGAACAACAGCGCGCGAGCAACCGTTTCTCGCTTCCCCTTTTTTCTCAGTTTTTTTTTTAGCAAAGACATCCACGGTCCCTGCGTACCACTTGAATAGTTGCGTTCGCATCGCTGCGGCGGATGTGGCGCGGATGAGCAGTGCCGTGCTGATGTCCTGCAGCTCCTGTTCAGCAGCCTGGAACGCAGAATGTGAAATCTGCCACTGCACATTATTAAAACCGCAGTCCCATAACACGAGTGGTGTCCCGTCTGCCAGTGGGTACGTGGGCTTGCAGTCTCCCCGCTCCAACAAGGTCTTGACTACGCTGGGATCCTCCAGTCCGCGCCCCACGAGGAACAGTACGGCCATGGTGCAGCGAATCTGGTGATACAGGAATGAGTTGGCCGTGATCTCGAGATACGAAATTAACTCGGGGAGCTCGTCGCTTGGGCACACGCCCACTGAGAGCACTGTGCGCGTGAAATTGTTCACATTCACAACGTCCATCTTGCAGAAATTACGAAAACTGTGCGTCCCGAGAAAGAGGGCGGCCGCTTCACGCATTGCAGCGAGGTTCAGCCCTTGGTGGCAAAAATAATACCGATATGTTCGATGCACACAGGAGAAGCGCGCATCGAAGGCGTCGTCGACTAACGCACAACCAACGATACGAATCGTGGAAGGCAAGACATTGTTGAGCATACTGCAGTAGTCTAGTGGAGGCAGCTGCGGTTGCGCATCTGCTGCGCACGACGCTCGAGCAGTAAGCGAGAAGGCATTGCCAAGGGCACTAACACCCTTATCTGTTCGACCGCACCGCCCAAAGTTGTGAGGTCCGTCCTCTGGAATGAGGCGAAGACGCCGCAACCCATCACAGACGAGTCCCTCTACCGTGTTGTCTGTTTCCTTCTGTTTCGCGAGACCGTTGTGAACGTGGCCGTGATAAGCCAGTCGGAGCGCAATTTTTCGACTTGGATAGCGGTCAAAGAGAAAGGGCTTGTCTATTTTTTTCATTGTCGCAAGCACCCAGTACCACTTCACTTTTAGCGCAACGTTGTGGAGAAAAAATAAACGCAACAAAGTGTCGGCCTCGCAGGCACCGAAAATGAAGGCGTTGAGTATCAATTGGCCAATAAAAAAAAAGGGGAGTTACCTTTGTTCCCCGCCTGCACAGAGGGCACTATCACCACACCACCTACTTGTGCGGAATATATATATATATATATATATGAATCTGTAGAGGGAGAACGTGCGCTTCACCTGTTCTCTGGCACTGTGTATGTGTGTACCTATATATGTATAGAAAGGGAGACGGGTGGGCACTAGGATAGGCCGACAAGCGATAACATGTCAGTGCACTGAAACCAATGGTGCGGAGAGTTTCGATGTGTGAGCTCCCCTTTGATGTCCGTAGCTTAAGATCCCACGGTCGCGTACGCGGGTTGGTTGATCGGAGGGAAGCGACTCTGTGCACAGTGCAATGCGTGCCTCAATCTGAACCCCAACCCCACCCGCGAAAAAAAAAAAGGACTGAGGGCTTAGAGAGGAAGGATAGCTAATGTATGAACAAATCTAACTAAGAGAGCGACTCCAGCCCTGTGTGCCACGCTACCTGGTATGATTGTCCTCAAACCGATCAGAGGCAACTATACGCACACACAAACACAGACGCCAACATACTGCGCTCACATTCAAGTAAGCGAATCCTAATGTGAATATTGCACCGCCGATTAGCGTTCGACACACATCACTCCTACATTCGACGATTCACCCGCATATATATATATATATATATATATATGAATAAACAGAAATCCGCTTAATTGGTCGTGGCTCTTCGGCAAGTAGCCAGCGGACATAGAAGGACTTCCATAAGAAAATGCTAGAGGGTATCTTATGCGAACCCCCGATACCTTCTCCTTCTCTCCGTTCCTACCGCCTTAACATCCCCCTCGTTCCACCCACTACACAAACACACGCTGGGGCGTTCCTGGAGGGGGCAAAGGAGGAGGAGGAGAATACTCACGCTGGTGGAGACAACTTACCCGGCATGGGAAAAAAAAAAGGTGAACAATCGGCCGAATGCCGAAAGCCGGGGGAAGAGCGGTGGTACAAGCGTGCGTAAATAAAACGATGATGCACCCGTCCTGGCTCACTCCGTGGCTTTGAAACTGCCTCGATCGATTTATATATATATATATATATATATATATATAAACCCGAGTGATTTAGCTTGGCGTCTATTTTCTTCGCCATTGGCTACAGCTTTATTCCCCTCCTGGGGATGTCTGGGGTCATCGAATCTGAAAGGAGGTCCTTCGCCTTCGCCTTGATCGATAAGGTTGCGAAGGAATACACAGAGGGGTGCTGTATCATCGCAAAAAAAAAAAAAATCTGTGTGAAATGTGCGCTCTAAACGTGTGCAGCGAGTCGATCCATCGCCTCCTGGAAGCGGCGGCGCTTCGCATCTCGAATCAGTGTCATCGTTGCGCGGATGTGAAGCGCGATCTCCTCGACACTGGCCATACCGCCAATCCCGATGTCGCCACAGGCTAGACGCTTACTCACAGGGCCAACAATTTGACACATCGCGTCGCGCAGTGTCACCGGCAATGAAGAAGCCAGATCAGCTTTCACATCATCAGTAACTCCGTTGGTCACCACAACCGATGAGGAGGAACCATCCGTGGTTGCTGTTGAGATACCTCCGGTCCTTGTCGCAGATTCGTCTGAATTCACCCTCCCAGCTCCCTCCGCAGGTGACGTGGAGTTCTTCACGACAGGGGAGTCAAACTTAATCTCCCCAAACAACGGGGTTCTGTGCACGCCTGCTTCAGAGTACCATCCCTGAATCTGCTCAATTTGCTTGGATGTGATGGGGTGCATCCACATGGCTGTGTTCATGGCGGGGCAAATAATCACCGGCTTTTGCTTCACCTCCCACGCTCGCATCACACTCGATACGAGATTATCACATATGCCAGTTGCCATCTTGGCAAGTGTGTTCGCGTTCAGTGGTGCGATGACGACAAGGTCTGCCCATTGGCGCAGTTCGATGTGCACAACGGTATCGTCCATCGCTTGCCACTCACACCACTCCTGCTCATCTGTGATGATGCTCTGAAACGGAATACCCGTCATGGAGGGCTGTGCGCGACGCAAAAAGTGAAATGCGGCCTTCGTCGCGGCTATGCGAATGTTGCAACGCTCTGTCGAGAGTTGGTCTAGCAACAGCCCCGTCTTGATGGCTGCAACACTGCCGGTGATGAGGATCAACAAATGCACTGTGGGGTGCGTCTCCTCACTCGGCACCTCTGGCTGTGGCGACGTCTGCGAAGACATAATCTTTTTTTTTTTTTTAGGGCGATCGCGGTTACGACATGCTCCACTTCGTTACTTCTACCAGACCTCGCACCGGAAGGGTAGATGGATGGGAGTCAGCGAGCAACGAGCTGCCACAGACCCCGAGAAGGTGGAGGGGGGGGGGCTGTTTGATAACAGCTGCAGAGGAAAAAATGAAAAGAAAAACGGCGAGAAAAATCTCAAAGAGGCAACAGGGGGTTGTGGATCCTCCGGCGGCTGGGGGGAAGAAGGGCAGGAGGGGAGTGCCGTGCAACGTGGTGGACGGGCAGCACGTGGGGCACAATTTAGCTGGCCTTCAGATTGCGGTGTATGTGAAGAAAAATTGGAGAAGCAAAGGAAAAACAAAAAAAGGAGTAGAAGAGTCAAAGAGTGAAGATGGATGACACAACATGAACCAGAGAGGTGACACAAGAAACCTAAAAAGGAATGTGCCTAGGTCCGTCCCGTCAGTGGAAGTGCGTGTGTATTGGGGGGAGGGATCATGAAAGAGAGGAAAACCACTGCGTTAGGGAGAGAAGAAGTGCAGGTGCAGTCCTCTGTGAGGTCGGAGGCTCCGGGGGGGAGGGGGGGGGGGCGTTCACTTCCACCTCGAAATATATTTTTTCTATAATTGTCATGAAATCCAGCGGCGGTAGGCAAGGGCGTCAACAAACGAAAATATCCTTCAAGGTAAAGGGAAGAGAAGGAAGCCGTGTCGACGGCGATCCACTAGATAGAGGAAATAGTATGGCGGAACGTTTGATCACTGGGAAACACACAAATCGACGCACACACACACACCTACATGCAGAATGTGCACTGCTTGTCGGGTAACGACGTCCGGGCTGACTCTGTGGTCTTCGGAGAAAAGATGCGCTCATTCACTTAGATTTGGACCCCCTTTCCCACGGGGTGGGTAGAAGAACAAGGGATCACGGGGATGCGTTGAGGCCAACGGGTAGTTTGCAGGCTTCTAGTCATTCCCTCTGGGCTCCTGTTCCAGAGGGAGCCAAACGGGTTCAAGCTACCTCGGGATGGAAATACAAAGACGCACTCTGTTATCCCTCTCGTGTTGTTCGGACGCAAGGAAACGAACTCACCTCGGTATCCATATGAGGTGTGTAATAATATGGGGTAGTCCAAGTGGGGACGGAAAGCAATATTGAGAGGAATGCGTTAGGCCGAAGCAACTGCTCCCTGCCTTCCTCTCCCTGCCCTCCTCCAAAGCTCACCCTACATTATTTGCTATCGACGAGGTCAAAAAGAAGAAATAAATACATTCGTCATGTGTACAAAGCTCGCACACATTTCCAATAACCACATACGAGCGAGTGTGTGCTGCAGTGCAGCACATCCTTGTTGCCCTCTATCTGCTTTTTTTTTGAAAATTTTCACCGTGGTTGCGAACGTGGAGTGAGATGTGCACACACAAACACAAACACACACACACACACACACAAAAAAAAAGTTTTAGCGTGGCATCTCGATCATCCGCCTCCCTCGCCTAGTCCTCGTCGATGTCCTCAATTTCATCTCCTTCGGGGATGAGCGGATTGTCAAGACTGCTTCCCGCCGCATCCGCGGTTGCCCCGTCGCCATAGCCGTCTCGGGGGAGCCCAAAAATGTTTTTCCGAAGCTGTGCCGTTGCAGGATCACGTCCTCGTTGGAGAATTTCCAGTTGTAGCGGGGTACAGGTGCGCAGCCGCGGTATATCGGGTGCCGTGTGAGCGAATCGAAATATCGTCCTCCGAGGCACTGTGGTCGACGCTGGGGTTCCGCCGTGTAGAGGTGATGACAGGAAGAGTGTGCCGGAAGACTGTTGCTCTCCGGTGCTCTGCGACGGAGTTTTCATGGCACCGGGTGCCTGAGAAAGCAAAGCCGATCCATGCGGCGCGGAAACGCCTCCGGATGATGAGGGTTGTTGCGGCGGCTGGGGATCAAGAGTGAGCATAATATAGGGTGCCAAAGCGTAGTAGTCCAACACCACAGCTTCTGTGCGGCCACAGCGGTAAAGCAGGTCTGGCAAACCCTCACGCAAAACATCAATCTCATTATTCTGGATAGGTGGCGTAAACGATGCAGGTGGTGTCGAACCCCCCGCAGTGCCTAGCTCGAGGCGCCGACTTCCGTTGCCCCAGCTGTCTACCGTCTCGGATGAGACACCCGCGCACACGGCAGTCGCACTCTGTAGTCGCGCGACGGCTTTTTGAAGCCACTCTCGCTCATCGAGGAGAGTGACGAGATCTGTAGGGCCGCAGTCCTTTTTTCTGAATGTCGAATAAGGAATCCTCTCGTACGATGTGTCACGGAGACGCGGATAAGCAGTGTGTAGGTAGGGTGGGGGCTTCTGCGGAACAAAGCCGGGCGGTGGACGTACCTCCGTTTGAACCGCGCAGTAGATGCCGTGATACAAGTACAAAGCGCAAGCGTCAAGCAGTCGCCCCGTGTTGTCAATGCTCTCCCACGCAGTGGTGCGTTCAGCGAGCTGACGACGCTCGCGCAGCGCCGATGCACTCGGACCGCCAGCGAATCCGCCATTCACATCGCATGCCTGCAGCGAGTCCGCATAGCTAGCGGCGTCGATGCAGTGTGCGTACTGAGGGAGCTGGTCTTCACCAAAATAGAGAATTTGGTTGTTTGCCAGGTAGTCCAGTATCTTGCGCGCCGGCACGTTCAACAAGTTTAGCACTTCATCAATACCGTACTTTTGGGTGAGCAGTCGCCCGATCGCGTGAGACAGACCAAGGTACTCGTCCCTCGTCATCGCAGGGGCGATACGCTCCTGCGACTCGGCCGCCGTCGTGGGAGGTGTGGCGATCCGATGCGCCCCACGGCGGCGTTCGCCACGCAGGTCACGCGTGCTTGCGCTGCCCAAGTCGAGCAAATCCTGCGGAGTCTCCATATGGAAGTCGAGCAGCGAAAATAGGCTCGCCGCAGGCATGGGTGATGGCGACCGTGCGCGTTTTCTTGAAGTCACAGCGCCTCTGTGGACTTGCGTACGGCCGCCGCCGTTATGCGATGCTCTTGGTGTTGAGGCATTGGAGGCTTCTGAAGAATCGGAGAGGATCTCGATAGTCTCGATGGAATCGTCTGAACTAACTTCCTCTACCACCTTACTCGTACACTTTTTCTGGGTGTGGCCGCACCCGTCCTCAGACCCATGAGGCACCTCAGGGCGTGTTTTTGATATCAGCCCATTGGCCGACGCACAGGGTAGAAAATTCTGCCCGCTAGAGCCCATGAGTGTTTTCTCGGCCACACTAGGCGAAAACTGAGGGCCGTTATCGGTTCGTTTATCGGGAATCGCAATTTTGTGGGGTGCCGACATCTTCCGTTTCATTAACCTCTCCCAGATCGACGCAGCAGTCTCAGAAACCTGTAGCGATGATCCATTCGTCGATTCCGGTTTGTTAAGTGTTATGTTGGCGAGTGATTGCGCTTCTGGCTTCAGGCACCACCACTGAACTTGTAGGAGAGCTTGTCGGATATCGCCATGGCTGCCCGCCGCGATGTCATTAAGCGTCGCTGGGTCTAACAGATCAGCCCCCGAGGGTGAAGCGGAGGTACTCGCACGGGTGTGGGCAGACGGTCGGACGCCCCGCTTGGCCCTGGAACTGTGCCCAACGAGTTTGACAGGCGCCGAGGATGAGACTCTGGTGGATGAAGGCGTATCGAAGTCCACAAAAGTCTCCTTTGAAGACGAGGCCCCTCCCCACCGCCGCCGTGCCTCTGCATCTAGTATGGCCCGCAGTCGCTTGCGCAGGTTTATCTCCGTGATCGGTGTGCAGTGAAACAGGCTGACTGCGGGACTTTGGAGAAGCGTGGAGGGAAAGGATGTGTTCAGATCCCGCTTATCGTTGTGTGAGTCGTGTATAGTGTGAAGAAAAAAAACGAGGTTTCGACGCATGTACGACATCAGACCCGCACCATCTCCTGCTCGTGTGCCAGCGCAAAGGACCTGCTGCTTCTGTCGCACCAGCTCCTCGCGCTGTGCGATGACACGCATCTCCTCGTACTCTCTGAGAAAAGAAATTGTGTGGCGATGAAGGCTGTGAGAGGCGGCCTCCCCGTAAAACTTGATGATGTGCGCGTGGTTTGTCGAACGTTTCACCGGAGCTGGCTCACTAGACAGCGTCATTCCGCTGTCACGGACCGAAGAGATTTTGATGCCACTGCTGCCCCCGCCGCTGCTAATGCACATGACCGATGGGTCGCTGAGAGACGACAACGGCAGCTCGACGCCAGCCCCATGGCCTCGGCAATACGAGCTGATGCTCTGCAAGTGTTGTGCGTAGGCCTGTGGAGTGGCATCACACGTGTGGAATATGTTTAAAGTCGTGCGCTGATTCTGAGCCAACGAAGCGGTTGCACCTGCATCACCGCGGGGCAAGGTCATGGGTGCGGAATCGGCAACGGATGAAGACTCCCCACACAAGAAGAGTTTTAAGGTTTCAAGTTTTCCGCATCCAGGAGGACCGTAGAGGAGGACGATACGCGGCGCCTCACATGACCCCCTTGCCCCGCTGCGCATCTGCTGTAGTAGTGTAGACAAAGCCACGGCCTTTTGCCGACTCCATGCCACATCCCCTGCAGCGCGCGGAGCATACACCTCATGTAGCATATCCTCAAGACGACGAGGGAGACTTTAGCCCCTGTAGCCGCTGTCGACCCCCCCCCCCGGATGTGTCACCAGAGGGGAAGCACACACACACAAAAAAAAAAAAACGAGAGAAGTGAAAAAAGGGTTTGAGTGAAGCATCTTCTTGGAGAGGACAGAGTCTTGATAGGGTAGGGTGCAGTTAGCTCTCCTTTTCCCTGTGACGAGAAAAATGTTCATTCGCACGTAATCATAGGTCATGCAAAACCTCTGTCGACTACGAGCACTGCCTTGCACAGTCTAACAAGCTAGAAAGAAAGAAGCAGAAGAAGAGGTGTGCCACGGTGCTTTTGAGTCTTCCATTTGCTTGGAACATAGCAATTCATTATCCTGGGATTTGCTTTCCCTCCTTTAGATTCGTGATTACGGCGGCTACGCGCATAATAATTAAAAAAATGCAAGTGCCAGGTGTATTTGCGTGATGGCGTGTTCCGCTGCGCAGGCCGAAAGAACCACTTACACAGGTAGCACACAGATCACACACCCACAGATTCCTTTGCTTCTCCCAGATCCAGCCCGGGAAAGTCGACAGTCGCTACAAAATCGGTCCATTCCCCGCAACTGGCAGAAATTGAAACATCGGACTGCTCCGATAGGCCTAGAGTCTCCCGACGGCGCTTTTTCTTCAGTGCCACGCGCTCGGATTCGTCCAGGCAGCTAGTGACTCTCCCAGGCAACCGCAGGCGCCACGCGTGCAGATACATGCGTTGAGCACGGGAGGTCGCCCAAGTAGACATGGATACTCCTACAAGCGACGCCGGACACCACGGCAACTCTGTAGAGTACAGCGTGTCTCCTACTATTGGGAAGCCGATGGCGCGGCAGTGTACGCGGAGCTGATGACGTCTACCAGTGTGAGGAGCCAACAGCACTAGCGTCACAGGGTAACGTGTAGCAGAGGGGTGGTCGTGGGAAATCGTATCGCACGGGGGTATTTCTTTTTCAGGAGTCTCCAATGCAGACATAAAGGTGTGCTTCAGTACCCAAAGGCTCGTTGTTGCGCAACGACCGTTCTCTGCCGCTACAGCCATCCGAAACTGTGAGGGATCTGTTACATCGTAGGCCACGGGTAGATCAAGAAAGACGCCGGTACAGGCTGAGAGGTCCCTCGACAACGTGCGATCAAGTAGACTGTTCAGCGAATCGGTTGGTAAGCTGGAGGATCCTACGGGCGCTGATGCGGTGAGCGAGGGTTTAGAATTTCGAGTGGAGGCATAACGATGCGCCGCCTTCTCCGAGTCCACATCGCCCGTGTCGTGACGATCCCTCAGGGCAGCCGCACCCAATTCCCTTTCCTGAAAAGACTGAAGAAGGTGTCTACACCCCTTCACATTGTCCACACCCACTGAGCTTTCGGTAGCCTCTGCGTGAGAAGGTGAGGAGCCCAACGCCTCCACACGACCCAACTCCCTCCATAGACGGTTACACGCACTTACCCACGT
Source organism: Endotrypanum monterogeii (assembly GCA_000333855.2). Lineage (NCBI taxonomy): Eukaryota > Euglenozoa > Kinetoplastea > Trypanosomatida > Trypanosomatidae > Endotrypanum > Endotrypanum monterogeii. Next base: position 593,807 of record CM007314.1, on the reverse strand, counting down.
TGCAAATGGAGAGCGACTTGCTTCTCCATCGGTTACAGGAGCGGAACCCAGCAGGTCGCGTGACACGTCATTACCCAAGGCTGCTGTATCGCTGGGTATGTGTCCGTGCAGCACTGCCACGTAGAACTTCCTCGTCGCGCGCATCTCAAAACAATGGGCAAGTCGCGCCGCCATATCTTTCGTGAAGGCCAAACAGAGAACCCCACTCGTTCCAAAGTCCAGCTGGTGCACAAATTTGAGTTGTTTCTTTCGCTTTTTTTCTTGCTGCAACCGCTCGTGCACTTTGTCGAAGATGCCTCGAGCCTTCATATGGTCATACACCATGGACTCTACCGTACGTTTATAGACGGCTTCATCGCCGTCCATGGGGATGTCTGCCGGCTTGTTCACCACCAGCATCTCTGCATTTTCGTAGATCACATCGAGGGTCTCGTGTGAGGCAGAGGGACCAACGCCCGGCATCGACATCCATTCTAAAATGATGACAGAAACTTTTTTGTGAACGAGTGGAAGGATAGGGAGAAAGGTGGTGAGGGGAGGTGAAGGTAGGGTGGGAATTACCCACCTCAGCAGTAACAGCCGTAAGAAAATTGAGAAGAGTTGGAAATGCTGTTGACTGTGAAGCAAATTCGGTGACGACATATATACATAATATATAAAATATATACATAAATTTATTATATATTATACATTTACTTACATCATCTTGACCTTTGAAACGCGCTACGGAGCAGATATGCAGACGCAAAATGCAGGCATTAGCTTAGGTGTTTACGGCAGTCCAGATCGTCTGTTGCTTACTGCTGGTGTATGGGAAAAAGAGGGGGGATCAAGGGGTTTCCCTATTTCCTTGAAATTTGGGTACCCTCAACGAAATACTGTCTGTGTCGTTTCTTGTGCCGAACAGTTCCCTCCTCGTTCTCTCTCTCTGCTAAGCCTCACGCATTCGGTATATATATATATATATATATATATATTTGCCTTTCTGTGTGTATTTCTTTGTCGTATTTTCCGTTCGCTCTGATTCTAGGTACATATAAATCTATCCAGAGTGCAGCGTTGTGTCCCCAGAACACGTATTTCCGTAAGCATACAAAATTTAGTTTTTGTGTCCTGCACAACTTTCCAGTCGTATGTATCGTTATGCATTCCCCCCTCGTTAGCAGAGTAAGAAAGGGTGCTCACAACACACTTCTTTTCTCTACTAGGGGTTACCTTCACAGGTAAAAAAAAAATGAAAGAGGAGAACTGGAAAAAAAATTCATGCAAAAAGCGAAGAGAGTGCCCGCCCAGCGGAATACGAATAACTCTAATTGGAGATGAAAGGCACTGACCACCGAGGAAAAGAGTGGTGGAGCACTCCGCGTCGACTCCCCTCCCCCTCTTCGTGCCTCCCTCACACACACGCATCCACACTGTGTGGAAGCTGTTCCTATTCCCCCTTTCTTCCCTTCCCTCCCCCTACAAAAAAAAAAAAAAATAGGGAAGAGGATAAACATGGGTGCAGAATGAGCTAGGGAGTGTTATTCGTGCCTGGCCTCCCGACAGAGAGATTTCTTGAGCTTCACACCGCAGCGTCATGTTCCGCCACCTCTCCAGCAGAGTACCATTAAAAAAATGGGGGGAGGGGGGGATACAAAAAAAAAAAAAAGTTGATAAAATCAGTGAGGAGTTGGCACTCGTTGTGGAAAAAAGGTGAGAATGAGAGGAATGTGGGACTCTGCGCCTGCCCCTGTTTTTCTCAACTGAACCATGAGTACATATATACATACATACATACATATATATATATATATATATATATATATATATTTGAGATATCAAGTGCAGCCTCCTCTTCTTTCACCGCGAGATTGCTGCTATTGTGTACACGCCAGCGCAAACTATGACGCACACACCAGCCCTAATGCGAGTGACCTCGCAGCCTTACAATATTTTCATCGGTTGCATAAGTTGAATCTCGGCTATGGCGGCTGGCACGGAACTCCTCAAGAATAGCCTCGTCCACAGGGATGCCAGAAAGCAATTCATTGAGGATGTTACCCAGACGATAGCCCCCGAGAACCAGTCGACCCTCAGCGATTTCAGTGCACCGTTCAAGGTAATCTTTGCTGAGCTCCGTGCCTTCGACCAGCCCAGCGTAGGAGGCGTTGACCGCGAAGTCGAAGCTTTCATTTGCAATGAACATCGCGTTCCTGACGGTTTTCATCTCTTTCGAATACTTGTAGGTGTCTTCCAGTCGGTCTGCCGTCTTCCCCATCGCAGCGTAGTCGGTGCTGGATAGCGGGCGCGGGTAGTGCGGCGATGTGACGGAGCAAATATTATCCCAAAGGGCATGAAGCTTTACTTCCTTTCCATGGACGCGCACCTTAATCGAGTTTCCGCCGTGGTCGCCGTGTGGAAAGTGTTTAGAGTAGAGCGTTGCCGCGTGCAGGGGTTGATGCAGGTCGCCTATGAAGTGCACCAGGCTCACCCATGCAAAGTTCAGCACGTACATTGGTGACTTGCTGTGACGCAGCGCCACCATCATATCGTTAATCGCGGTGGTGATGTTGACTGGATCCACCGCATCGGTGATGGTGATGTTTTCTGGATTATACGGGATGTCGATGAAGTGCCACGTGTTCATGGAGTATTGGTGCCACATCTTCAAATCGTCTGACCAGCAGGCGGCCTGCACCATGTCCGGAGACGCTCGAAAGGGACCACTCTTGCTAAAGACCATCGCCATCGCACCGATCTTTTCCTCGTTGGCAGGATCCAGCCGACGGCGCGCGATCTCAGCAACGATCATGTGCCCCAGGCAGCCCCATGCCAGTGCCTCCGTCACACAGAGCGAAACACTGACTACGAGGAGACAGAATACCCTGAGGTACCGCCGTGAAGTGAAAATCGAGAACATGGTGAGTAGGCAATTTCGACCTACCGTGATAGCGTGCGAGTTTCGCTTTGATTCGTGCAACAAATTCATGCAGGAATTATACCGATACCTGCCTTCTCTCAATCTTTTTTTTTTTTTTTGTCGACGCTCCACCAGCGGTGCACAAGCTGTAGACTGGATGCAGGAAATGGGAGAGGGGGATGAGGGGCAGTCGACAATACGCTGGCTCCCTTGAAAAAAACACACGAAAACAAACAGCAAAAGAAACAGCAGAGAGAAGAGTGATTTCGTAGTCGATGAAGTCAGTTTGCGTTATAATGAAGATTTTCGAAATCTGTGGAAAGCACAGACATGAAAACAAAAAAATAACAATGTCGATTTGGGAAACGGGGAGATGCAGGGGTGAGGCGTTCTCCTTTGTGTACGTCCCGAAAGATGGATGCGTCTTAGTTTGATATCCGTCAGCGAAGATTAAAAAAAAATACACACACAGACACTATATATATATATATATATATATATATATATAAATATAATATACAGAAACAGGGCAATACTCGGAGAAGCGACTTGTGCTGTACAAAAGGAAAGGGATGGAGGGTTGAGGGTGCATATGTAGGGTAGTGCAGCAGATAACCAAGTCTTTTTTCATTGAGAATACCACAACAGTAGCGATAGGTACCGTGACATCGTGTATACAAGTAGGATGTGTCGCCCTCTCACTTCCTTTGCCCTACTTCTTTAAGTTTTTTTTTTTTAATTCCCCCTGGATCTCTCGAGGAAAAAAATCATAGCGATGATACACATCAGGAAAAAAAATACACCCGCACAGTTAGGAAGGCACTTCTCAAGTCGTGATACATGGGGAAAAAACAGTTGGCGACATCCATCAGAATCATTCCCCTATCCTATAGGATTGAAATAGACAGTAGAAAAGGGGAAGGGGGGGAAGCGCATCAAAAGAGGTTCGAGAATTCTTATCCCTTCATTTATTGTTCTGCTTTTCACCCAATTGCATTCCCTTTCTTCTTGTGAAGGGCACAGTTGGTAGTCAGGATGAAGTACAGCCCGTTTGTATTTTACTCACATGGATGTCGTCTATTCCGTTGCACCGCCACTTGAGGGCAGAACTCCGCCGCCTACCTGTCACTCTGCCCCTCTTTCCTCTCGACCATCATCAACACCACATGACATCCAAATACACACACACACACACAGAGGCAGTGGGGTTTGTTTTCTCAAAAAGCGCGAAAAAAAAACAGAAAATCATGTGGAGACGGCATATTTCGATGCTAACGCAAGGACGGTCGCACAGTGAATGGGCATATGGAGAGAAGAGAGATGTGCCTCGGCGAAAAAGAGACACTGCTTCAAAGGCTGACAAAGTCCATGTTTACATGAAGACACGACAAAAAAAAAACGTTGCCTTGTAGGGCAAGGGTCAAAAGAACTCAATTTGATACCCAACGTATCGGTTCCCAAAAACAAAATTGAAAAAAAACATACGAAAACAAAAAAGACAAAAAAAAAACGGTGCTACCTAAAGTCAAAACGCAGATGGGGAGGAGGGGGGGATAGGAGAAGAGGACAGCTCCGCATATATATATATATATATTTTCTTTGAGCGGCACACGACACCCACGACACACATACACATACCGGGACGAATTTAGAAACACGCCCAAGACAAACTAAGCACACAAGCATCCGGAAGGAAAAGAAGTACTGGTGTTTCCTCTGCTTGGAAACCCTAACTTTAATCGCCAGAAGGGGCGCGAAGCGGTATTATTAAGTGCAAACGACAACGAAATGGCAAGCATACAAAGAAGCGGAGAGGCGGTGCTATAAGAAAGAAAGAAAGCGGCAGAAAAGGGAGAATTGAAAAGGGGGACGGGGACAGGACTGGGTGTCGATAGAAACATAAGACACAAAATATAGTACATGGCGAGAAAAAACAAAGGGAGACGCATTAACCTGAACCAGCATTTTCATTGAGACACCAAACGAAAAAAAAAAAATGGCGCGAGATCGGGTGGGAATGGTAAAATCAATTCATAGCTTGTTGTGTACACACACACTCGTGCGGAGACATGCTCATGCGCAGAGAAAAACCACAACATTTTTTATGGGAGGAAAGACGTCGATACGCTAGCGAGGAAAGGTTGTGTGTGAGCGTCTTTTGAGAATTAGATAAAACAAATTCACAGCGTGAAAAGAAAAACAGGGCATTTCTCCCCTTTCACCTCCGAAAATATAAGTAAAAAAAAAAAACGGTCAACATCATTCACCGAGACTAAGGAGAAAACGCGATGAAGTGGCACTAATAAAACCGCCTTTACTCGCCAGTTGGGGAGGGGGGGAGGGGGGGGAGGGGGGTTGCAGGGGGCCACTACACCCCCCCTGCACTTTTTAACTCCCTCCCCCGCCCCGAATCTCTCACATGTCAGAGCTCGTCTTCCTCCTCTCCCAACTTTACCCCATCAATAGTGAAGCGAACAGATATGATCACACCATTGATGAGATGCGTGAAAAAAAAAAAAAGGAGGAGGAACAGGGTAGGACGCGGCGTGCTTACAGGTGAGTGCATTATCTAGTGAGTGTGTGTACCTGTCGCAAAGAGACGCACGTGTAAAAACACGCGCGTTGCTGTTGTGGCGATCATCACTGGAAAATCACCACGCAGAGACATTTTTCAGGGACAGAATACCTGTACACAGCGATGTGCACGCGGAGGACAGAACGTAATGGTCGGAGAAGAGCAGGGAGGGAATGAGGGAGGATTTTATGTGTCGTTTTCTTCTTTGTCCCATTAGGCATCGCGTTCACAGCTCCTTTTTACGTGTCACCTCCTCCTTTTTTTCTGCCAGCAATATGACACACACACACACACACATTTCTTTGGCGCTTCACATTTCCCTTTTTTCATCTTTCTTAGCAACACGATGGTAACATTCTTTTTCTCGAAATACTGCAGACTGTTTCCGTGCGATTCGCATAGACGGAGGCGCCTATACAGACACTTATTCCCACTCGCCATGGGCATCGCCTCTGCACAAGACACAAAAGAAGGGAGGTGAGAGAACGAGACAGTGTATTGTGGTTTGTGAGAGTAGTGGGCAAGACAAACATATGCGCGTGCGTACGTTTGTGCATGTATGCGTGTGCGTTTTTTTTTTTTGGGGGGGGGGCGAGAGGAGGGAATACAAACAAAAGGATTGCGCTCTCGTCGCGTAAAACCTGGAAAAGAAAACATCCACGAAATAAAAGCAAACTAAAACAAATGAGAAAGCGCGAAAAAAAAGAGAGAGCGACGCGAGGCTGCCGAACCCAACCTTGTCCACATCTGACCAACAGCAACAGAAGAGACCATGCAAGAAGAAAAAAAAAATTGTGAGAAAAGGAGCAAAAATAAGCCAAAACATGGTCGACTAGAGATGAACGCGACGGTGGTGAGTGCCAACAACAGCACAAACATGGGGCACGATGGGTACAAGGGAAGGGAGAAACACAGTGAGAGGTACAACGAAAAAAAAAAAACCGGGGGACGGGAGGACCATCGACAACAATATGGAGACGAGACAAACAAAAAAAAAAAAACTAGGCCGGCGTGAAGAGAGAAAAAGAAAGATAGGAACGGAGTATGACATTGAAGAAGCAAAATAAAAAGGGGAAGACGATAGGAGTCAATAAAGTTTACAGCGAGAAAAGTGGTGGTGCTGCAGGAAAATCTATAATACAAAAAAATCCGAGTATACGGTACACACACGGACACAGAGATATACTGCCGCTGCGCAAGCGTAACATCATAAGTAAGCATACATAAACACGTGTAGGCAATGATGACAGCCTTTCCAACCCAACCCCCCTGCACACACCGTACACACAGAGACCAGATCAACGCAAGACGAAATTTGGGCCTGGGGCGGCTAACGCCTCCGTCTTCTCCCTCCGCGACACAGACGCTATGACTAATGATGCAATGCTCCCTTTCTAATGTTTGTGTTTGATACGTTCAAGGAGGTAAAAGTGCAATAGGACAACAAAAAGGGGGCGGGGTACATCTCCGTGACACTTCCGCGGTGAGAAGCAGCAGCCTGCTCCCATCGCAAATTCACAGACCGATATGCGACACGTAGCGTTACTCTATATGTGAGGATACGATTCTATCACGATGCACGCAGTGTGATGCCGAAGGCCGTTGGGGGGTTAAAGTCATCGTCATAGATGAGGTTCATCTGTTGAAAAAGGAGCCACAGACGTGACACACGAATAATATCGAAGGTGTCTGCCATCAGAAACCGAAGCTCACCTTTCGTCATGTACACAGCGCCGTTTTTGTTTATCGCCGGGGGATGAATACCGCTGAGCATCGCCTGGGCGCGCAAGGTATCGCCGCCGCACTCACTCAGCACCTCGATCGTACGTTTTGCAACCTGTTGCACTTGTCTCTTGAGCTCAAGGTAATCCAGCGGGCGAATATAATTCGATTCGCATACGCTAGACTCGAAGTACGTTAGCTGATCAGTGCCCATTTCTGTCGTGAGGTCAATTTTTCCTCCCCAAACAGGGTCTAGGCCGATGAGGTGTGAAAGACCGATCACCCATGCCTCATAGTCGGGGAGAGTCTCCGCTACCACATCCACCGTTCGCCCACCACGTTTCAGCCCAATGGTGAATGCACGGAAGAAAGCGGGATCTGAAGGGGGAATGCGATGACGGCTGAACACCTTGCCAAAGCAGCCAACTTGGATGAAGCTCACTTCACTAAGATCAACACAGGCAAAATCCTCTCCGCGGGAGTCTGGCTCTTTCCAAAACAGCAGTTTCTTCCCGCGCTGTGTCGAGACCCAGAAGATGCGCTCATGCGGTTTGCCACGACGGCAATGCTTGATCATGCGGGAACCGCTCCGAAGGAAGCGGAGAAGGTCTTGCACAAGTGTCGGCGAGTCGTAGACCTTCATCAACGCGCGAGATTCTTTTTCGTGATAGGAGGCGCACGGGGCCCCCGGCAGAGACAGATCCTCCTCTTTCTCCTTGTTGGCGGATGTGCCATCAGCTACGGATTCCGGCGAGTTCCCGTTACCCTCACTCCCTGATGGCGACGACGAGGACCCCGCTTCGCTGGACTCAACGTTGTATTCCTCACCCACGCTGCTTTTAGACACCGCTGCCACCGCAGTCAGCGTACCGTTTGATTTCCCGTTTTGACCTGAGTTGCCTGTACAGGCATCGTCAGTAGGGTCGGTCTTCACACCGCTGACAGATGCAATGCCGTTCTGCAGGATTGGAACAGTTGCAGCTGCGGCACCTGGGTCAAGGGCTGAGCTGTTTCCATTGCCTGGATGGCGGTCTATAGATACTGTGGCCTGCTGCTCTTCGACAACGTCCTCCACGGCGACAGATGCATCTGGCGGTGGTTTTCGGCCCTGAAGCTGTCCATCCATCCACTCTGAGTGGGTTGTTAGTTGTGCCGGTGCAGAGCCAGATTCCTGTCTGTTCGTTTTCCCATCGTTGCTCTCGCTGTTGAAGTCACCCTTACCTGACTCACTGTGGCTACCACCCTCATCGCGGGTGCCCGGCAAGCTTTGGCCGGCAGCCTTAGCGGCGTATGCGACATCTCGGATCTGCCGGATGCGACGCGACTCAGCAGCGTGGTGAGAATTCTCCCCATCACTCTCGTCCGAGCTGAGGAAGGTAATGTTGTGTGTCTCCTCGCGGAGCGGCTGGTCTTCGGCGTCCAGTTGCTCATATTCAGATGGCAAAAGTGGGGGATACATCTCATCCGCGCATAGGAGGTGTTGGCTTAGACCGTCGACGTCGTGCCAGCCCCACTTCGTCCCCATCGAGAGGTCTCCCTCCGAGATATCGACAGCACGATCAACAAGGAAACCGATCAAGTCGTACAGAAGGGTACCTTCCGAAACCAAGGTAGAGCTCATCAGCTTCATCCGCCGCACTTGGGTCCGCTCCCGTCGTGTAGCAGACAGGCGCGAGACGAACATCGAGTAGAGACGATTTTGCTCTGTGGCATGGTTGTAAAAAGACTCGACGAGGTTGTGCATAGCCTCCTCGACCTCATCAGAAATGATCTTGTTCGACGGCGCGGCTGCACTATCGATGCTGTTTAGATCAATCGAAGTATTATTCTTCATAGTCTCGATCTGTTCATCAACGGAACTTATCTCCTTGCTCATCGCCTCGAGTTGTTGAAGTGCGGCAGCAACACTTTCCTGCATTTTAATCCGGTGCTTCTTGGCCTTCTTGGCCTCGTGCAATAGCGTCTCCTGCTCCAACTCTTGCTCTTCGCGCAGCTTTTTCTGCCCCTTCTTTTCCTTTTTTACCGCACGGGCCACTTGCTCGTATTCATCTATGAGAGCGTTCATGTGCACCACAAACTGCTCTACCTCCGCGTTGCACTGCGCAGTTGCATCGCACTGCGCCTTCTCGAGCGCTTCGCGCTCTTTTCGCTCCAAAATATCAGCCGCGCCTGCCTGCAGCTCTTCCATCACGCGCTGCCGCTCTTGGGCAGCGGGCACACCTTTGGCCGCTGCTAGACGCTGCACAAGGACTGCTTCGTAATAGTACTGGGCGTTGAGTATGTGCATCTCAGCGAGCAGTTCTTCGTTCACGCGGCGCGTCTGCAGATAGGCCTCCTCTGCGGCAGGGTCACTGAAGCCCATGACCTGCCCTGCCTTAAGCCCCTTCACACGGTCGCAGAAACGAAGCGTCCCTAGCGACTCGGACGCGCTGCTGGAGGGTGGAGCTACCTGCCCAATGAGCAAGAGGCGAGAACTCGTGTCGACAAAGCACGGCTTCAGGAGTTTCGTCAGCTTGGACTCGCGGAACGGAATGTGAGGGTTTCGCACGTACATGGCGTTAATTACTGTTCCAAGAGTAGAGAGCGACTTGTTGATTGCCTGCGCCTCCACCATGGCCTGTCCAGACACACCAGAGCGCTTCACTCGCTCGCTGCCGGCGAGATCCACGAGGGCAATTCGGGACCTAGTGACACCAGGAACGCCGTGTGGCAGAAACACGCCTGCTTCGTCGAGGAGCTGCGACAGCTTCGGCTCACCTGGGCACTTTTCCTTCGGAATCTGAAAAAGATCAATGAAGAACAGTGCGTGGCTTCGTGAGCTGGTGTCGTTCATTTTAGTGGCCGTCACAGAGCGGAAGGAGTTCGCAACTTCAAAATTGCGCAAGACGTCCGCCATGCTGCGCACCTCCACTGTGTTGATGCCAAGAGTAATTGTTTCCTCTGGGGTCTCGCGCAGTTTTAATTTCTTTTTGCTAGATAACAAGTCCATCACGTCCTCAACGTACAGCTCCAGTGCAGAGAGCGCGATAAGAATGTGAATTCGACCCCTGACGGACTCTTGGTATCGAAACAAGTCATCGAAGACGCGCATGAAGACACCTGAATCTTGCGTCACTTTGTTGCCTGTAGATGAATTGCCAAGTATGGTGTAGGTCTTACCCGACCCAGTCTGGCCGTAGGTGAAGACCGTCGCGTTATACCCCGAGAGAGCGTGGTCGATCATCTCCTGTACGCTCTCCTCGTAGACAGCAACTTGGTCGTCCATCGCGTCAAACACATAGTCATACTGAAAGGCGCTGGCACCGCTGACGTTAGCGGCCGCTTCGTCAGCCTGAACGATGATAGTTTGATCATCGTCTGCTTTGCGAGCACACACGGGATCGTAGCGCTCACCACCAATTGGGGGGCGAATTCGAACCGCGACTGTGATACGCTGCTCCGACATCGAGATGAACCGTCGGCACTATATACCCGAAAAAGGCTAACTGGGAGGTATCCTATATATAAATATAAATATATATAAATATATTTATCTTCTCTAGGCGCGTGATGGCTCTTGTGCCGTCGCACTTACCTTTCTTTCTTTATTCGCAGCGCTCTTTGATGTAACGGTGTGGGGAAGTGATGATTCGTTTGTATCTGCCTGTCTCTGCATAAGTGAATGGTAGTATGCGTCTGTGTGGGGGGAGGGGGAGGGGGAGGGAAGGACGGAAAGAAAGCAAGTTGAACTGTTGGCACTGTCTGTAATCGTCAAATTTGCACCTCTTGGATGCGTCGTGGAAATATCGACTGATTTTTCCCAAATGAATTGAATAAAATGTGAAAAACAAGAGTGGTATGTGAGGTGCGCAATGACTTTATCCCTTTACAGTCTATCCACGTACGGAGAGCTAAGCACAGAGTTAGTGGGGAGCGATGTTATCTTGAGCTAGATGGGTGTACCTACATGACCGTATACACACACAGACAGACATGAATGGGTATACGTAAAATATATATAAATATAATTTTCATATATATATATTTTGCTTGTGTGTAGCTATGATCGAAGCACAAGTGCGTCGTCAACACACATCCTGATGTGATAACAATTTATTAGAACTCGCTAGCGTACACTTTTTCTTGTTAGGGCAACAATACGTATATATATATATATATATATATATATATATTATGTGTGTGTGTGTATGTGTATATTTGTATATAATTATTAATATGAAGCACCAAGTCCTTTGACCTCAACTGGGATATAAAGAGACGACATGCCAGCGCGTAGCGATGATCAGCAACAAAAAAAAAACTCTACTAGCAAAACCGGCACCGCATCACAGGGGCTCCCACACACCAGGTGTACTCCCAGAGAATTTCCTACGCAGGCGCCCCAGACATACCCTCCCGCACTACATCATCATTGACATGGCGTCCTATCCTCCGAGCAAAAAAAAAAAATACATGTATGCACACACAGCCACTCTGAGACTCCTTCGCTGCAGAGGTGTGCGGGTGCCTGCATGGCGGTTGTCGGGGATGATTTTCCCCGATTGATGCGATAGGGAGGGGGACAAAGGGGGGAGGGAGGGAGGAGGGGCACTGGGCTGGGGCATCAACGATCCATATCGGCCTGCAGCGTCACATGCCAAGGTGCGCTGCCCACCCCCCTGGACACGCACACCTTCAGCAGCAATCTGCAGGTTTCATTGCTGGTGGGGTCTCCAAGACGACCCGTGGCAAGACGATACCTGCGCCCCCTCGGCGCCCGGGATTTTCGGGGCAGCGTGAGCCAACGCCTGTGCAGAGGCACCGTCATCAGGGCGTTGGGCGGAAAAACCGAGGACGACGACGACAGACAAAGGAAAACAGGTGGGGGCGAGTCTGGTAGTGGTGTGCACCCCAGAACAAACGGAGGGACATGCTAATGTTTCGGAGTGACTGTACTGCCGCCTGCGGCCGTGTCGATGCACCGAGCTCACGCGCACAGCTTGCTGCACCCCCTCCCTCCTCCACCTCTCACTCCCAGACGAGGGAGAAGCAGTGGGGGTGGGGATCTATATATATATATATATGTTGCATTTAAATACTCGCCTGAACAAAACAAGAGGTGGGAAAAGCACAACACAAATGTGTCTGGTGTATAAATATGCTACACTCGCAAAGTATCGACTGAAAGGTCAACGGCGCGGCTCTTTGACGAGTCGTCCTGACGATCAGTAGCAGATACTGTGCAACTCACTGCCCACAATTAAAAAAAAAATATTCTTACTATTGTTGTTTCAAAAAGCACTAGGAGATAAAAGGAAGATGGACATGCTCACCCTCGGGGAGACATGATCGAAATGCAGCCCGAAGAGAAATGAGGGGAGCGCAAAAACATCAAAAGAAATAGAACATAAAGAATTTGGAAAAAAACATATATATATATATATATAATCTTCAAAATAATCTGCCAAAATAACCACAGAAACACTACCGGATGTTTAGAGCTCTTTTGGCTGCAGTAGCTCTCCTCACCGTGCAGACAGCTCTATATGATGGAGTGCGGAGAACTGGCAATAGGAGCTGGATGCACAGGAAGGCAACGCGAGACGATGCGAGATAAATGCGCGTGCGCCACGTCTACCCCTAGTCCACCGCGCCGGGACCCCGCCTCTCGCCCCCTACACGCAGCCCCGCTCTCACCGGCATGACATATTCTCTCGCGATGTGCCGATTCCTGCCCAATAAAGCGCCGCAATATCGAAACTCCAATCACAGCCCCTCCAGCACAAAATCGTCACACAGCTGTCTGCTATCCACCGTGATTATCCCCACCGCTGGGAGACACAGCGAGGATGGCACTACGTCATCTGGTAGCTTGTCGGCTGAGAGGGGGCGTCGTAGCATGAGGCACCCGGAAAGTCATTCATCGCTGTCATCTCCAGCAAAATCTGCTGCGTCGAGCAGGAGCGGCAGCACCACGCAACGCAGCAGTCCTCACAACCATTGCCATGGATGCCGTACCGTGAGCGCGTAAGACGGCGCACCTCCATGGCGACAATGCACGATAGAAGATCTGTAAGAAATAGCTCCATGAGCAACATGCCGAAGCACAACGGCCAATGAATCTCTTTCTCGTTGTTTGTTAGAAAATTGCACTGCCTGCTCGCCTGGCAGAAAAAACAACAGCATGCCTCCATGCACGAGTCCATGTCTTGACAGCAATAGCACAGCGAGTAGTGCCATGGACTCGTGGCGGCGTTTCGTCCAGCGATTTGCACAGGCATCGCCGCCGGGTGGGCGGCACTGGGGTAGGCGCCTTGCCCAGGCTGCGGCATGTACTTTGCTTGGTTCTCGGCGTCACCATGCTTCTCAGGCGCTGACGCAGGAGCGCCTTGCCCGCCACCGGCGTTGCCTTGCATCCTGCTCGTGTGATACCGGCTCTACACTGCCACAGGCCAAGGTTTCCTCTGCCACGGTCGCTTGTCGCGTCACAAAGACTACTGTGCAGACACAAAAATATATACAGATATAACAGGGCCAGGCGCGATGTTCAATAGCCGAGGCTAGTATGAGCGTACTACAGCCCTTCAGTTCTCGAGGCACCCACAGCAATCAGCAGTCGCCCGCGGGTCACCGACACGCGAGCCCACAGAGAAACGCAGCAGGATACGAGGCGGCGACAAAGAGAGCGGAAGGTCGTGCGAGGGAGGGGAGGGGCCGGCAGACGTGCACTGTACGTTCCAGCTCGGATATGCGTGATCTGGAAAGGCGCAGCGAGCTTCTCGGGGCGCTATAGAAAATAGGAATTGTGTGAGAGCGGGCAGAGGGGTGCGGGGGAGAAGGGTCTTGGGAAAGAACGCGAGGGGAGTGCAACGACCGAACCACGCGCACGAGGACAACAAAACAATAAAAAAGAAAAAAAGCACGGCGGCAGAGAAAACGAGAACAAGAGGATTCGTTCTTCTGTAGTGACGCGAAAGGGAGCCCAGCGATCTCAATCGACGGGCGTCGGACAGGTCGGGCACATCGACGATACACGCGAAAGAAAAGGAAGAGGGTGGGTGTGCGAGGGGACAGTAAAGAGGGGGGGGGGGCGACGGCCAGCCGCGCATCATCCACGGCGTACCCGCGCAACGACGGCACGGGCGTCGCACGCGCCTCTTTCCAGCTCAACAAACAGACAATGAGCAACGAGAGGCGCTTGGATGTAATCCCTTCGAATGTGCACCGTACAGTTGTCATTCGCCAACCCCCAACACGAGGGATCAGAGCCAAAGCAATGGGACAACCGCTTGTGGGTGACAGGAGGGGGGGGGCAGCATGAGGAGGCTTGGGAGTGGACCCTCCCCGAACCCTCGGGTGTGTCTGTATTCCCTCTCCTGTGTTTGTTTTTTCGTTTCTGCATACTCGTCCTGTCCCTCTCTCTGCCTTCCCACTTGACTGGCGGTGCGCTGGTGGGGCATACCTGACTACTTATTTCGCACATCCAGGCGCCCATCACTACACCTCTCGTCACGGGGGCAGGGAAAAGAGGGAGGGGAAGAGGAAGGGGGGGGGGGGGCGACGGCCAGCCGCGCATCATCCACGGCGTACCCGCGCAACGACGGCACGGGCGTCGCACGCGCCTCTTTCCAGCTCAACAAACAGACAATGAGCAACGAGAGGCGCTTGGATGTAATCCCTTCGAATGTGCACCGTACAGTTGTCATTCGCCAACCCCCAACACGAGGGATCAGAGCCAAAGCAATGGGACAACCGCTTGTGGGTGACAGGAGGGGGGGGGCAGCATGAGGAGGCTTGGGAGTGGACCCTCCCCGAACCCTCGGGTGTGTCTGTATTCCCTCTCCTGTGTTTGTTTTTTCGTTTCTGCATACTCGTCCTGTCCCTCTCTCTGCCTTCCCACTTGACTGGCGGTGCGCTGGTGGGGCATACCTGACTACTTATTTCGCACATCCAGGCGCCCATCACTACACCTCTCGTCACGGGGGCAGGGAAAAGAGGGAGAGGAAGAGGAAGAGGTGGGGGGGGTAGTGAAAAATACACGACTAAAAGGGGCTGCGATGGTGATAGAACAAAATGAATGAGCTTGCCCACATTTTTGTTTTTTTTGAACTGTATGTTCCAGACCTAGGGTAGGGGTTTGGCGCAGAGAGCAGAATCTGAACAAGGAGCAGAGAAAAAATATATATAAATATACAATATACTACACTCAGCGTACCAGCCGCAGCCGAAGAAGCAAATTATCTCCACGATAGTCTACCTGCCCCGTTTCAGGACCGCTTGACCTCTGAGGACGAACTGTAGTGGCAACACGCCTTGCAATCCTCCTCTTCCGGATATCTGTACCTCGACTGCTACCTCACACATATCTCCACACAAGCTGCGGCGTAGAAGAGAGCAGCTCGTCAGCCAGCCTGAGTTCCTTGTAGTTGATGACCGTAACTGTTCTCGTTTGCGCTGCTGGAGTGGGGTCGTTGCGTCCTCCACCTCCATGTTGTCTGGCAACATGGATGCTTTCGCTGGCGGTGACTTCATCTGCGTCGAGGCTGCTCGGACAAGACTTGCGGCGGGGTGGTAAAAGCAAAACTACATCAATCGATGGAATACCCAGACATGTCGATTCTGATGCTGCTTTCTGTCGGGGGGTTGATCCTGCGATGGTCGAAGGCGACACACAGAGCGAGGAGGAAATCTGTGTCACACCAACATCTCGTTCATGCACCCCAGGAGACGCGAGGCTGGTGTGCCCGACCAGCGATCGAGGCTCGTCATGTAGAACATCGAGAGATACCCAGCGATCCGCATTTTCGCCACGATACCCATTACGAAGTGCCAAAGATGCAAGGGCCAGCCGAGACTGGAAACTGAGCTTTGCACCTCGCCAAGGAGCCGAAAAGAGGGCTCGCTTCCGTTTCATTGCATAAATGCGCCGTAGCAGAGTAGCCCTCTCTGATGGTGACCCGCTCTCCAGGGTTGCCCCGCCACATTCTGCATAGTCCTTGACGAAAGCAACGTCACCATCCCGACTCTTCCCGTTAGTTCCTTCGCCCTGAGAAATGCGCCTCTCGGTGTAGACACCGGCTGCACCGCTTACCCCGTCTCCCCATCTGTCAGAGTTTCTTTCGAGTGTGTTTGCCAGACGATGGGATGCGCTGGTGTTTACTTTGGCACAATTCAAATGACCACAGGCCAAGTCCTCCGGCATCAAATCAGGCACTCGCAGCAGAAGCAAGCGAGGAGAATACCCGGCCACAAACTCTAGCTCCTCTTGTTCCACAATGCAGCTCGAGTGCACGACAGAGCATCGGGGCTTCGCTGTTGGTCGTAAGGGGCTGGCTGAAAGCCCATCGACGACTGCCGGCGGTCTGCTGGATAATGTCGGTTGCCTGGAAGGGGCAGTAAGGGTGACATTAGTACCTTCTTCTTCCGAGATACTCCACGGAGCAGTGCCAATGGCCCCAGTCATCCGGTCGTCGCCGTTGTAGAACGATCCACCGCGTAGCCGAGGTTCAAGGTGAACAGCCTTGCTGTGGAGCTCCGCCGGGGGGGATTTTCGAGCTGGACATGATTCGAAGTCTTTTGGTGTGAGAACGGCGCGGAATACTTCATCATCCGGGCCGCCTGCACGACCGCTGTAACCTCGGCTGTCCGCCTGGTCACGCGGTCGCAGTGCAGCTACACAGCGAGTTGTCCACTGGAACTTCTCGACGAGCGATTCCTCAATCCATAGATTGGAGACTCGCTGCACCGCTGCTGCACGCGCACACAAAGTGTCGTACCCCCATGCACACACACCGTCAGGACGGCGAGGGGGGACGGCATCGGGCGCAATTTGGCGAAGGAGGCGCTGTGACCCGGCCCACGAACACGTTTCCAGCCCCTCGTCAAACAAAACTTCTTGCTTGAGATGAGGCACGCAGGTGCTTGGTGTAAACCTGGATGCATCTGTTGTCTGCTCTGCGTTCACGTACGACTCCCCATCGATGTGGAGCGGCACCGTCCCAGTTGTGACCTGTACACCCCACCTCTCGTAGAGCTCCGTTACCTCAACCCAATATGGAGAGCGAAAAAGAAAGAAGGCCTCCCGGTGCGGTGAGCGCATACCTTGGACACGCTCCTTCCGTGATACCCACTGATTGTGCTTGCTAGTCCTAGACTCATCCCGAATCTCCCGTAGACGCACCAGCCATGGTGAGACACCCGAGTTGGGTCCGAACGCACTTCCACCATCGGTAGTAGCGGGAATGGTGTCTTGCGAGCCCCTTGAAGATCGCACTGACGCCTCCGCTGCCTCGAGCTTCCGCATTGCAGTCTCGAAAAACGGAAGTCCCGGGGTACCTTCTCTCTCAGAAACCTCGGTACGGCGGATCACGGCTCCGTGGTTATGCCTCTCTGAAGTCAACCTACAGCGCGTCCCCGTTGGCAGGTACCAGCACTGCTGCCGGAAGCGCGTAGGCGCCATAGCCTGCAGAAAGACATTTCCTGCTACGTTGAGCGGCACCGCGTTTCGCACACACGTCGTTGAATCGAATAGGCATGACAGTGCTGTGGCATCCACACTGAGATACGTCACACCAAAAAACCTCACCCACTTGAGATGGGCGTTGTCGAGCAGAAGTGAAAAAGCGATGGACCGCCGCGCAGGGCCCGAGACGTCGCCCTTGTAGTTTGCTTCACCGCGTTCAGTGGTCGGCGATTTCCGCCGCGGAAGGCTCTCCGCGCCGCCCCAGCCGTATTGTGGTGCCCCCCACGCCGGTGTTGCGGCACTTCGTGTACGTCCTCGGAGGAGTGCGTGGTACCGCAGCAGTGGATATGCTTGGAGAGGGAAGGAGTAGTCTCCGCGGATGGAGTCCATCGGATCGTATTTTGTTGTCCCGACCCGACTGAAAAACGCTTGATGGAAGCTCTGCACCTTCTGAGACGATAGGTGCGGGGGCCATTGCCCTGCAGCCGGTGCGGGCAGCGAACCGATAGTGGATGGCATTACTGGTGTGCGAGTAAAATCCATCAGAGAAAACGACGAGGTGAAGGGTTCGCCAACCACCTGCGGGTGCCGCCACGCTTGCCCTTGAGCAGCAGTATCAAGGGATACGCTTGCCTTGGCGCCGCTGGAGAAAATCCACGTGGGCTTCTGGAGACTCGCACTGCTGGTGTCGTCAGCATCGTCTAGGGCGTCATACAGAGGAAGGGCCCACTGCTCCTCCGCTGGTACACCCTGTCGCGCGCAAATCTCGGCGTGCTGAGGCAGTATCGTTGTGGAACCCCTTGGCGTAAGCCAGGCAGTGCTTGCCCCGCAACTATTCTTTTTACACTCGTTCAGATCACTGTCGGTAGATTCAGTCACTGGGGAAGGGTCCTGAAGGAAGAACAGACCGTCCGTCTCGCCACAGCACACCGGTCTTGATCTTTCATTTTCTTCCACCATGCAAGAGTCGTTGCTGCACCACACTGGAGGGAAGGCTGCAGAAGCCAACGCCGTTCCATCGCGACGGTAGACACCGCTCTGCACCTCCTCTCTCTCATCCACAGAATTGGGCAACGGCAACGGCGCTGGAAAATAGGGCAGATAGTGAATGAGATGCGCAGGAATCCACACAGACTGTCGCACTTGTGGTTTTGCCAAAGAGACAGCTAACTCGCATGTGGCGATTGGTTCCATATCTTTTTTTCGCCACAACATATCGAGTTTATCCCCTTCAGCGGTAACTTGCGAACGCGCAGGCTCATCGAAGGATGGCAGAGGCACCGCAAAACTCTCTACACCGGACCCAGTGAACGTAGGGCTAGAACCCGCGTGCGTGTCGACCCGGCGATACGTCCAGTAAAATGGGGGCGGCAGGGTCGAATCCTTGACGCCTGACATGAAACCAACATCCTCCGTTCCCAATGTTGTTGCTCCGCTATCGAGCTCACTGCCAAGAGCGGCGGTCGCGGCAGCCACGCCTTCGACCCCAGGATTTTTTACAATATTGGGCCGAACAAAGGCGTGGTAGTAGCGGTTCCACCACGTCGCCACATCAACACCCAGCGAGCGGAGAAACAAATAGACCTCACCCACCACAGCAGGAGCGCAGACGTGTCCATCTGGGGGCTGCAGGCAAAACGAATACCCCGGGCCTCTGCCCCAATGACGATCAAATTGACGGAAAGAGCTTGAGGCCTTCACCAAAGCTACGGACATCCGCTGCTCACGGGACTCCGCCGATTTCAACGCGTTGCTATGAACAGGAACCGTTGAGTCGGTGGTGGCCACATTGCAGAGAAACTGTAATGCACACCTCAGCTCACGATACGACGCTTCTGTTTTGTGTAGAATGATGCGCTGCAGAAGATACGTGAATGGGGTCCCGCCGATACTCGATGGTGTCGGCAAACATGAGATGCCCCCACACCTGAGATTGCAGTAGTTCTTCTGGTCACTACCTTGCGAAGAATAAGCTGTTCGGTCATTACTATCATCGGCAGCGTTCGAAACGCGAGCACTGCCGCTATGCCGCACTGCTCTCAAGGTACGAGGATCAGAAACCTCACTGCCTGAGAACGCGGGATGCGATAGGTTCAGGAACGTTCTCCATGAAGTCACCAAGCAATTACCTACTGAGAAGTAGATGAGGCGTCGCATGGAGGGCAGAGTGAAAATAGGGGCAAGACTGTGTGTGTGTGTGTGTGTGTGTGTCTGTATGTATGTATGTATGCAGAAAAGGGGAGGGAAAGATCCGAGAAGCATCAACCTATGTACGCACATCTGTCATTGGGGCTGTGGTGGCTCGTCTTGCAGTGTTTGAGTCACATCCAGTCCATCTTTCCCCTCCTTCCCCATGATAAATCCCAAAAACACTCACCAAAAGATGCCCTCATGGGCTCACTGTTCTGTGTGCTGCAATCTACTTTTGGGAGAGGACTTCAGCAACCTTGAAGGATTCCGCGCCATTCCACCGCCCCCTACCACACCTCTTTTCCTCCAGAGAACAAACACGGCTGCGCCACGCAGGGGGTGTGAAACAGCGAGGGAGAGCAAACCATGTGAGGAAACCCCTGAGGAACAGAAAATGCCCTACTCTACTTTCCACAAAGTGAATGACAAATGGGGAGACCGCCCCCACAAGTTACTGCTTCTTTTCTGATAAGCGCCAAAGCAGGGCGGCTACGACGAGCAGACCCCCCTTTCTCCTCCACCGCCTCGCCGTGTTCCGTGGGTGAAAGAGATCTACAACCCCTTCGTCTCAACAATAATAATATGAAGGCGGTAATACCCCTCCACCTGATCCAATCCAGCTGGGTGACTCCACTTCATTTGTCGATGCACTATATCTCTCTCCTCGACCCCATTCCTATTCCGCTGACGATTGCTAACTACAGCATATGCCAGCGTGTCTGTGTGCGAAGTGTAAAGAAGAAGGAAGAGGGCCGGGCAAGTTGTAGAGGACTCATTATCCACCCGGTGGACAAGTGAGAAACGCCACGTAGACACCCCCTGCATCTCTTCCTTCTGGTGTTACCGCCCTCCCCCCCCCCGCCCCGGTGAGGATGGAAGGGTGTAATATCTACAATGCAGTAGGGTCACAGCGACTCGTCACGGGAAGTCCCCGGTGGTCATGCGCTCGGGTGGCGGTTTCCCACGGCGACAGCAACGCATCCGAATTGGCACTAACTCCTCTCCTGCTACTGAGAGCAACAACAACAACAAATAAAAAAAAAAATTATGGAGGGGAGGATGGAAAGAGGTTGTGTCGGGGTTCGCTGCATCAGTAACACCAAGCCGCGTGCGTAGGGGTGTGTCGTGCGACGCTATCAACAGCAAAGTATCTGTGATAGGGTTAAAAATGGGAAATTGTCGGTTTTCTTAGACAATGAAACCTGGGGGTTGACCTGCACACATTATCGACTACAGTCCCAGTCCAAACACAAACGTGCGACGCGAAACGGCTGCCACTAGGCATACCCTGTTGCCTTCTAGACAAGGTTATCCTAGGTGGGATTCATTGGACACACGATCCGCGCTCCCCTTCTAGATGCTCAACCGGTACGGAGAAAATATTTCGAACATGATATTCTCCAGTTGGCGACTCAGCAGCAAATGGAGCTGCTGAGGTGTGCGGGTGCCTGCATGGCGGTTGTCGGGGATGATTTTCCCCGATTGATGCGATAGGGAGGGGGACAAAGGGGGGGAGGGAGGGAGGAGGGGCACTGGGCTGGGGCATCAACGATCCATATCGGCCTGCAGCGTCACATGCCAAGGTGCGCTGCCCACCCCCCTGGACACGCACACCTTCAGCAGCAATCTGCAGGTTTCATTGCTGGTGGGGTCTCCAAGACGACCCGTGGCAAGACGATACCTGCGCCCCCTCGGCGCCCGGGATTTTCGGGGCAGCGTGAGCCAACGCCTGTGCAGAGGCACCGTCATCAGGGCGTTGGGCGGAAAAACCGAGGACGACGACGACAGACAAAGGAAACAGGTGGGGCGAGTCTGGTAGTGGTGTCGCACCCCAGAACAAACGGAGGACATGCTAATGTTCGGAGTGACTGTACTGCCGCTGCGGCCGTGTCGATGCACCGAGCCTCACGCGCACAGCTTGC
>CM007314.1:516497-570111 GCA_000333855.2 Endotrypanum monterogeii | reverse complement strand
ACGATACACGCGAAAGAAAAGGAAGAGGGTGGGTGTGCGAGGGGACAGTAAAGAGGGGGGGAGGGGGGGGGCGACGGCCAGCCGCGCATCATCCACGGCGTACCCGCGCAACGACGGCACGGGCGTCGCACGCGCCTCTTTCCAGCTCAACAAACAGACAATGAGCAACGAGAGGCGCTTGGATGTAATCCCTTCGAATGTGCACCGTACAGTTGTCATTCGCCAACCCCCAACACGAGGGATCAGAGCCAAAGCAATGGGACAACCGCTTGTGGGTGACAGGAGGGGGGGGGCAGCATGAGGAGGCTTGGGAGTGGACCCTCCCCGAACCCTCGGGTGTGTCTGTATTCCCTCTCCTGTGTTTGTTTTTTCGTTTCTGCATACTCGTCCTGTCCCTCTCTCTGCCTTCCCACTTGACTGGCGGTGCGCTGGTGGGGCATACCTGACTACTTATTTCGCACATCCAGGCGCCCATCACTACACCTCTCGTCACGGGGGCAGGGAAAAGAGGGAAAGGAAGACCGCCGGAGGTGGTTCTTTGCCAGTGAATGAGGTGCTCTTCCGGTAAATTTTTTGTAGATCTGCGCTTAATCGGACGAGAGGGTCGAAACACCGATGACGCAATTTTTTTGTATTTTTTCTAGGGATCATTTATTGCCCTGTGTGTCTGGAGATGTTTTGAGGGAGCATACGCCGAGTATAAGGGTGGAATTCAGAACACAAATGTACACGACACTACGTGTAACTAAGGGGACGCCTTGAGCGCACACACTAATTACCTTTCTGCACTCTTTTTGTCGCGCCGCTTCGACTATGTGAAAACTGTCATCCTGAAATTAGCCGTGCACGTATTGTTGCTGTTCTTCCACAGTCCAGTGATTTTACATGCGATCTTCTGTTGCTCAGTGTGTGTGTGTGTGTGTGTGTGTATGGGTATGTGTGACCCCTTCTGAAAAGGCACATTTTTATCGAAAGAAACGCCATCTCACAGACCCTCTCCCTCTTCTTTAGTTCCCGACCCACGAGTCTATCGCCTCCTCACTCACCCCTCTCTCAGGTGCTCTCCAACCTAATAAAAAGGGCGAAAAGAAAAAGAAGACGGCATCTGCACCTGTACAGACGTGCAATCGGTTTCGTCAGAGGTTCAGGCATCTTTCATTCTCGACAAATAATATCAAACTATAAAGTCTGAGGCAGTGACGGTTGGGGACAGGTGACTTGTCTGTGCAGTAGCGAGTCCTACGGCTACCTGATAATGGGCGTGAGTCTAACCCACTGACTGGAAATCGCGCTAATCAGATGTTCATTGATACCGCACCCACTTTCTGCGATAATGAAACGAAATCCAATCCGCACTAATGGATCGCTTAACCCAAATGGTTGTCCCAGGCAGAAATTGGGCCCATCTTTCACGGCAGACCCAATGACACCTGCTCTGAAATACGCCATACGAGTCATCCAGGCGTGGAAAGGTACAGACGATGTGGCAACAACATCACTGTCGCGTTTACCTCGGTGTATTGAAGACTCTCGCCATGGTCGGGGACGACGCTTCCGCCACCACCAAACCCAACGGTGCCCACGAGTCCCACCTTCACGGCGGTCATTCCCTTACAGCAAAGGCAAAGCGTGAAGTGACGGGGGCGGGGGAGGTAGCACCAGGGTTCTATGGGGTCTCACAGCCCTCGCTTCACAAAACGGATAGAAATTCCGGATGAGACTCTGATGGTTTCTTCATCACACGAAAGGCAGCAGGCGGAAAGATCGGGGGGTAGCTCCGGCTAGTAGATTTTAGCGGATCACATTCCCCCCCCTGCCACTACCACAACCCTAATCCCTAATCTCCAGACACAAAATCAATATCTGATCCGTTACACCCGCCGAAACAACACACACACACACACACACACACACACACTGCAAAAAAAATCACACATGAGCAGAGTAAAACTCAACACTGATACCGGCAAAAATGTCAGGGGAAAAAAGCTGCACGATCAGAAAAGGCTACTTCTTGGTAGCACTGGGTGTCACTCATGGCGCAGCTGGCAGCTGCTCCCGGGTGTGCGAAGACCCTTATGTCCAATCTGCAAATCGCTCACACGAAAGTTTGCTCTTGAACAAAAAAAAAAACGAATTTATTTTTTTTTTTCGGCGACCCGCTCAGCTCTACCTCGAGCACCTCCCTGAATGAATGGTCAGTTAATCAGTCTTTCTCATTTTCTCCCTACTTCCTCCCGATTCCCCGGACACTGTCATTGAGAAAAACAAATCGAAAAAAAAGCAGCGATAATATCCCGCCAACTTCTCAATGACAACGACCTGAAAGTTTTATGTAGAGATAGAGAGTTGGGTTGATCACAATGGGATAAAGAACACAATGACCTCACACCCCCTTCTGGGGACTCGTGGTAACAACCAAGAATTTGTACAGCATTACTCGACCGCCTTCACTCGCATGAGAGAGGGGGGGGGGTGCAAGCTCGGGAGACGAACCTCTCTCAGCGCAGCCTGGCGTCCGTTTTCACTACAACACTCTAGACCCACTGTGTTTACAACTCGAGAGCACAGCCTAGCGCCCGCCAGGTGCGGAAAAAAAAAAGGTACACGCTTCCTTACGTGACACCCACACGTTGAGGTCGGAGGCGTTCGGAGCTGTCACCACGCAGCTGGGGAGGCGCACAATCGCCGTGCGTTTTTCCCCTAGATCGGTGGATTCTCCTAGCGCTGGTGTCTTGGTGCTTCCTTCCAGACGAGGGATCCCTTGAACGCTAAGTTGGTGGGCAACTTCTGAGATGGATCAGACCGAACCATTGCAGAACTTGTAGCGCAAACCACGCCCTGTTTACTTTGTGCTCTTCCTACACGCTGAACTGTTCCCCAGACAAAAACGCTCAACAGATGACACCACCACGCTCCTTGTGGAAGACGATGCTTTGAAAGCCAGTGCATTCTGTGTACCTGAAGGCCAAAGAGAAGCGTATTGGAAACTCTGTCGCCCCTGATACCCCGTGACCACCAGATCCCTGTTCCCAAAACCGATCCCTATCGCACGCACATGGGAAAGAGAATCGCCCCCCCCCCCCAATCCCCTCTCCCAACCTTCTTTCTTCTCCCCATATACGATGTGCATCACCACCAGCTCAGTGCATTGTATGGACCGAGATATACCACAAGTAATCCCAACAGACCTGACTCCCGTTGGAAAAAGTGGGGCAAGTATTTTCATCTGTACCGGCAGTCACCTTCTGGACCTTGATCATTGCATGTTATCTTCAACCCCGGCCAGCGAAATTCACGCCCCTCTTCAGCCTCATTCTTTCGTTAGCATGCAGAACCCAACGAAGGGGATCAGGTGGAGAGCTAAAGTATTTGTATCTGACTTCCCAACAAACAAACTCCCCTCCTGAAGGAGCACTGTTCACCAACGCAGCGGCAGTTACAAGAGGCACACTTTAAAATGCATCGCCGTCACAGACCTGCTCAGCGAGATTGTTCTACTACACATCAATAGACCGGCGTATCAGCGAACTTCCCCTCCCCTATACTCCTGTGGAGTCAGAATATGATGACTGACTTCAGACCTGGTACAGAGCGTGCATATGTTCTAGCGCGGTCCAATGACCGACTGCGGCTACTCCCAGAAATGCAACAGAAAAAAAAACAATACCGTCATTTCTCCACGCAGAAAGTATCCCGTCATGCGCAACAGTCACGGCTACAGGAACGCCTCACTTATAAACGAGCAAAAGAGAAGCGAAGGAGAGGCTCTCAGGCAGACGAAAATCGATTGGGATACAAGCCCCCCCCCTCCTCCTCCTCGATCAGCCTTGCGCATGGCCACATGACTAACTTCCTGTGCGCAAATGTTTTACTAAAAAGAAACAGATATTCGGAAGGGGGGAAGGGGGGGGGGGCACCCAGCCAGAAATATCAATTGCAACGGTATGTGACAATCATATGTCTAGACAAACACTAGAGGAATGGCTTCCACACATCTTTAGCTGTGGACATCGCACTGAGCGCACTATGAAAGAATTTTGAACTGGACTACCTTTCCCTCTCCGAGAAAAACGCCTATCCTTGAAGACACACACACACACACAAACGGAAAAGGTGTTTGATCATAGCTGTTGTCTCGCCCTTTGTCACCATAGCACCTTTTGACGATCCTATAACAGCGTGGTGAGAGTCCCTAGCCCCAAACCCGTCACATCATCTTCCCGTCCACCGACACGGGGGGGGGGGGTTAATGCTGCGTCTTTCTACCACTTCTTGTCATTGTGAGACACAACGCCGCCATGCAAACCTCCCACGAAAACGGAACAACGCCAAATATCACCTCGCGAGACTGCAGACAGTCAACTACCCCAAAGGATAATCCCCCCTTCTCCTTATTTGTCGGCAGGAATGAGCTTCCGAGCGCAGGTTTTCCTTCGCTGCGCCATAAAAATGAGATGCGAATGCTTCAGTCTCCCCCTTGCAAATGTGTTATCGTGAGCCTCTTGCGCTCAGCAATGAAATCTGCCGATACCTGCTAACGGCGTGCGTGTCCAAGGGAAGGGTGAAGGGAGTGTCCCAGCTGCGACACACTTAACGCTGAGCCCCCCTCCCGTCGTGGTGTATATGGGTGAGGACCCCCTGCCCCTGAGCCCACCTCGCCGTGTGCGTATTGCGAAAATGGCGAGTACAGCAGATGACGTTCAAACAAAGAACTTAGGAGAGCAAGGAGCAAGAATAGATGGCGAGTGCGATGAGGGGCCACACGCCCCGTTATCTGACCGTGAAGACTGATATGAGACGTCGACGCCGCCAGCACACCCCCTCTCTCCTCCCCCCCCCCCTGGATTGCACCGTCAACTTCTCTCCCCGCCCTCTTCAGACCACAATGCGGGTGCTCGCCACGCAACTCTGTGAGATGCACGTGCCGGAGGCTGTCGCGGCAGTGCCATGGTATGTCAACTGAGTGTGGGATCTGGTGAGGCAGGGAGAGGGGGCAAGGGAGGAGTGGAGGGTGAGAGAGATCCACCAGACGCATGGCTTCCCCCATCGCAGCAATCAGGTAGAATCACCCCCGACAACCGCAATGCAGCTACCCATCCACCTCAGCAGCAAATGGGTCTTCTGGAGACAGCGTGTGCACATGCTGTGGCCTTTTTTTTTTTTACAAGGATATGACGCAATGACCAAAAGGAGGTGGTAGGGAAGGGTATGTCTGGAGGCGCCCGCGTAGGTAACACCCTCCCCCCCCCAAAAAAAAGAAAAAAATAATAACATCAATTCTCATGTTTCAAGACTGATTGGACTCCTTCCTCTCGTGAGAGACATAAAAAAAAAACGAACAATACAGAAAAACGGCGCTCACCCGGTGATGGTATCTCCTTTCTTGTGTCATTGCTGTCGGCTTGCTGGTTATACATTCCTGTGTGAGCAGCCCATGACATTGTCGCGCATCCACCGCAGGATACACACATATGTCTATGCCAATACACGGGAGAGTGCGGTTTTTCTTCAGCAGACGAGGGTGCACCTCGTTACTTGAGAGAGGGAGAGGTGGTATTCTCCTAGGTCTCGCTTCTCGAAGAAATCAAACGACTTGCACTGTTCTTTTTTACATGAAGTCATAGACCTTTGCGTTTCCATCATCCCCAGCCGCGACCAGCATCGATGGCGACGCAAAAATCTCGCGCACCGCAGCAGCGTTTGCTTTCAATTCGTAAAGCAGCTCCCCCGTCTCCACGTTATGCACGAGTAGTCGACCATTGCCGGCTCCCGAGAGAAGCAGATTGCCCATAACTTCCATGGAATAGATAAAATCGTTATGATCGGTGATGACGCACACTTCTGAAAAGCTCTGTCGAGCGTCTCGCACAGAGATGCGCTTGTCAGCGCCGCACGTGACAATAAGCGGGGCCGACACGGCTGCCGGGGAGGGGGCTCGAATGAACGTGACCATTCCCCCCCGGTGTAGAGCATCCTGGAAAACGGGCTTCGCTGAGGACGGCCCACGTGCATCCACTGCAGTCACCACTCCTCCCTGATCGCCAAAAAGGGCGAGATGACCTACGTCCGGGTGCACGAGGTGACCCAAAGAGCCGATTTGACCGCGCTTTGAAGATGCCGTGAGATGACACTGTGCCGTCTCCACGTCCCACAACTTTACAGTGCCCTGCCGATCTCCTGAGAGGACTTCCGTTGCGAGCCAGCTAAATTGTGTTACTGGGCCCTTATGACCTGACAGACACCCCACCTGCCCCCCACCCGAGGAGCTGTCGAGTTCCCAAATGCGTATCGTTTTATCGTAGCTGGCGCTCATCGCAATGGGCCGTCCGTGGCTCTCGTTCAGCTCAAGCTGACTAATACTACTTTTATGTCCAAGGAGATCCACACAACGCGCCGGACCACCGCGGCCGACGTCATTCCATAGACACAGCTTGCTGTCCATACCCCCGGAGATCACACGGCGGTCTGACAGGAAGCGACACGCCGTCACCCACTCGGTGTGCCCACATGTCTTTGTATACAGTGTCTTCACCTCCCGCATCGTGGAGAGATCAAACACCTTTAGTCCATGATCTGCCGACCCGACGACACATAGCGACGAGGAAGCAGACAGTGGTGCCGCCCCAAACGTGTGAGCGGCGGGGGCGCGGCCCGTAGTTCGAGATCCCGCCGCCGGTGGAACCAGCACGTCCATACAAAGGAGGTTGCTGTCGCTTGCATCAAAGGTGCGCCCTGTCACATCAACTGGTCCTTTGTACCACGACGTGCTCAACCGCAGCGCATCAGCAGAAAGGCCATGTCCAGCGTGGGCTTTATAGTAGGGACTATCGGTGGAGGCGGGTAACACTGATCCTCTCGTGAGGGTTGCACCACCCGGAGGTGCTTTGGAGGGTACTGTGCCGTAAAACTCATCGGCCAAAGCATCCATCTCCTCCTGAATGGCGTCATGGGCAGCGGATCGTCCGGCGCCAGCATCATACATCCTTGACATCGGGCGGCGTTGTGCGCCTACCAACGTGGAGGGAGTAGGAGCGGGACCTCTTCTCGGAGATCTTTCGCTCCGAACAGCAGAAGTTGTTGAGGGAGAAGACGTTCTAAGCTGATCACCGCTCCTGCGAGGACCCCCTGCCATCCCGCCACGTACAGCGCTGGGGGAGCGGCCAGTGGAGCGAGTCCGAGAGCCAAAGGTGGTGCCGGTGGTACTCGTATTGTTTCTGTACCCCCCAGCCGTCGTCGGGGCTCCATTTCCTCGCCCGGAGTACATATCGAGGGGGGGGAAGGTGATTTTGTTTGAGCAAGTGATAAAGTACGAATGAGCGGGCACTATACAGTGTCGATTGACACCTTGTGGTCTCTCGATGTAAGTAGGCTGTATATATATATATATATATATATGGAGAGAGAGAGACAGAGAGACAGAGGGGGGGAGGGAGGGGGAGAGAGGTGGAAAGGGAAAGAGATGAGGTATGCCCTGGACGCAGTGTAGAAAGACTTCCCCTGAGGGGATGATCAATGTGTGCGGTGGAGAGGAAAAAAAGGAGAATTCAGCCTCTTCACCAGAATGCCTGCACCCGTAAAAGTGATGTTCGCGAAGTGAGAAAACGGGGGGGGGGGAGAAAACTAAGCGGGATGTGAAGAGCAGAGTGAAGGAGGCTCCCTGCTTCTTGAAATGTCCCCACACCCAGTTCCCCGTCTCACTCAGCAACTATACTCAGATCACATATTGTACACATAAATATTATTATGTATATATATATATATATATATATATATATATACAGGGAGGAAGAAAAATAGGGAAAAAAAGATTCGCTAACTCTGAAAGCAACCAAAAGAAATGATTTGCCGCTGTAGAGTCGTGTATGCCCGCATACAAAATATATATATATATATATATATATCCTGTTAGGGATGAAAAGAGGGAGAAGGAAGTCTACTTAAAATGCTCGCACGCTCCAGATATAAAGCTGTACCCCCCCCCCATCTTCACCCTCAGTGCGACACACGCAAAGGGTACAGTAAAAAAAAAATAGCACCGTCACACGTTTTCCTGCAAAAAATTTAGAGACAGTTTGATATCTATGCTCACACATGATCACCACCCACACTGAGCTACACAGAAGATGTCTTGCTGTGGCAGCAGAAATACTCTCTGGAGCCCCGAAGGAAAACAAAACGCTTTTTTTTTGTCCAGCTGTGGCACAATATAGCGCCGAGTAAATAAAAAAAAGGGAAAAAAACGGGGGCGAAACTTCAATATGCATAGAGCTAAAACTCAACACACATATATATATATATATATATGTATTGCACGTGAATGCGCGTGTACAAAATAAATACGAAAAAAACCTCCCCGTCTGGAGAAACGCACCAATTCACGACACACGGTGAAAGATAAAGCCAAACTTTAAGGATCATAAGAGACACGAGGAAAGGAATAATTGGGAAATAATAATAATAATAATAATAATAGGGCAGATGCATCTGCATTCCACCAATACAGAGAGAGAACAGTTCAAGAAAATATCACTCAGCAATCTCAGCACCATTTTTAGGTGTACGCGAAGGTGGCCGCGAACCAAAGCCCTGACATTGATGTGCGAACAGTTTCTGGAGCGCGCACAGTTCCAGAAGATGACTGAAAAGATCAGAGATCCTGCATCACAGAGAATTCCTCCCAGACACACTCACAACATAATCACGCCATAACGTTGTCGTAGACGAATCCCACGTGGAAGCCAACACCTATCGGAATCGCAGCTTCATCGACGCTGAAATTCGGCGAGTGGCAGACATCGCAGATGCCCTGCGACGCATTACCAGTGCCCAGCAGCATATAGCAACCGGGTTTCTCCAGCTGGTATGCCGAGAAGTCTTCTCCACCGTAGAGTGGCACCTTGGGGTCGATAATTTTATCAGCGCCAATCACACGCTCGCCGACAGATCGCACCTGTTCAGTGACCTCGGGGTCGTTGTAGCAGCAGTCGTATCCGAAAATGAAATCTACTGTCGCAGTAGCGCCATGCGCGGCAGCAATGTGGGACGCAATACGCTTGATGTCAGACGGAACCTGCTCGCGTACGCCCTTGTCCTGTGAGCGAATCGTGCCCATCAGCTTCACCTCACCAGGTATTACGTTGTAGCTCTCTTGTGCCCCAGTGGTCATCGTCGAGACGGATACAACAGGTGCAACCTTTGCATTGATCTTGCGCGCGGGGATCGTTTGGATCGCCATCACAATCTCTGCGGCGATCGGAACAGGGTCCACCAACACGTGGGGCATTGACGCATGACCGCCAAGACCGTGGATTTTCACCTCGAAGGAGTCCGTATAGCTCGTCAAGATACCGGGCATAAGACCCACAGTGCCCGCCTCGTATTGGGGCCAGCAGTGCATACCAAAGATGCTCTTGACGCCGTCCATGACGCCGGCGGCAACAAGCTGCCTCGCACCCCCTGGCGGCACCTCCTCCGCGTGCTGGAAAATGAAGCGGACGCCTCCCTTGATGTCTGCGTGGTGTGCACAGATCACTTTCGCAGCACCGAGCAGCATTGCGGTGTGCACGTCATGCCCACAGGCGTGCATCACACCGCTCTTGTTGGACTTGAACGATACGTCTGCCTTCTCCTCAACCGGCAGTGCATCGATGTCGGCGCGTAGTGCAACCAATGGACCGGCACCGGAGCCGCCCGTCAAAGTGGCCACCACAGCAGTCGGCTCTGGGTAGGTGATCTCCAAAGCGGGACAGCGAAAACTCTCCAGCGTCGACGCAATAAAACGTTTTGTCTCGAATTCTTGAAAGGACAGCTCCGGGTTTGCATGAATGTGGCGGCGCCACGCGATCGTGTCGTCCGTTGCAGCGCGCACCTCGGACAGCAACTCTTCGAGCGATAGGGGCATGCCTGTTGTTGATGTAAGGGGAGGAGGAGCTGTGTGTGCGTTCGGGGAATGATTCACTCAACGGGGATATTTAATTGCCGCAGTCTGCACACATCAGTGTGTGTGTGTGTGTGTGTGTGTCAATTGGTATGGTATGCATGCACCCACGCGCGGGAGAAAAAGAAAAATAGAGAAGAGTAAGAGAAAGAGAAAGAAATACAGCACACACACTAAAAAAAAAAAAATCATCTGTGAGATAAACAAAGGAATCCCCCCATGTTCATTCAACAAAAAGATAAAGTGAATCTTTTTCTCTCTTGTAAGTTACGTTTTTTTTAATTTTTTTTTGTTTGTATGTCTCCTGACCGGCCATTAAGAACGAAAAACTTTTCCAGGAGAAAAATAAGAAGTTCTGCTAAGAGTATGTAAAGTGTGTCGTGCCCTCCCGCCTGCTCACCCCACCCCTCAAAATAAAAAAACAGCGTGCATCGGACACACAGGTTATCAAGACACCCACTACATTCTCAAAATATGTTTAACCCATTCGCTACCCTCGCGGCTTCGTCGCTCACCTACCTTCCCCCTAAAAGCGAGTGCATCGCTGGACGTCCGCGTGCTCACCTGAAGGCTTTTGCAGATGCCAAAAAAAATACCTCGGAGCAATTCGACGACTCGTATAGGACAGAAAAAAAAACATTCCTGCTCCCCTTCCAAATCGTGTCGAGTTCAACGTTCGCTGAAAAATTTTGATTTGACGCTGCTGTTTCCTTGTCGTCTGAGAAAGTCGCTGTGCACACACACACACACACACACAAACAAAAAAAAAAAAATGGAGATAAAATAAAAACTCTTTGATGTAAACTTTAGGACTAAAAAAAATCCACGAACCCAGATGACGAGACAAAAGGAGGAAGAGTGTGTGTGTGTGTGTGTGTGTGTGTGGATGGGTGGTAGACAAGACACATATCCACATATCCACATGAGCAAAGACGATTTCGACCCCCCACAAAAAAAAAATCCATACAAATAAGTCAGACTCCAGACGGACTTACTCCACCACCACAAGAAATTTAAAAAATACCTCGTGTGATCGTCTTTTGCCTTGCCCTTTTTCAGATCGTGAGAGGATGCATGTGGAGGGAGCGAGTGCTCTACCAGCTAAGGTGTCCTTTGAAAGTGATTATCAAGGCAACAAGGGGGAGGGAAACAGGGCTAGTGCACGGTACCACAAAGTACAAACATGAAAGAGGGAAAAAAAAGGTGATCACATCAACTGCCGTTCTGTTTTCCTTACTGGAACTGACCCTCCCTCCCTTTTTCTCAGCATGCCTCCGCCCTCCTCACGCTTTTGACTTGCATACGCTTTTGATCGTTTTTTTTTCTTTGAGGGAGACGAAAGAAATGACGCCGATAGTGAGAGCAGCGACATACCTCCGAGTGGGCTAGAGGGGAAAGGAGGAAAACAGGTTGACAGAGGGAACCGCCTGAGGAGACAGAGAACAAATGATGTTGACGGGGTGTTGGCTGGTTGGTTGGTGATGGAAATAAGGTCTCTGACACCTCTGCCATCCAGTACATGCAGCAAACACGGGCAACCTCTAATTACATCAAGAGGCAGAAATCTTCCAAGAAAAAAAAGTTAAGAAGAATCAAATATATATATATATATATTGATTCTTCAGATGTATATATGTACGTATGTGCATGCTCTGAAGTCTATACTGAAAAAAAATTGCCACCAAAAGGAGAACAACAAAAACAAGTGATATTTCACCGAAAAGGCGGTGCGCTTACCTCTTTTTTAAAAATAATCTTCTGTGTTCAATTACTGCTCCTGAAGATACAGACACACGAAGACACACAAACACCGGCGTGATGCGAGTCGCCATTGAAGATGCTATGCTGTACATACAGGGATCGGATAGCTAAGAAAAATCCCTCTCCGTTCATACCGTAGAGCCACACACAAGGAATGTGGCAAGCGTCAAGTACGTAACAAAAATCTCGTAAACGGTAGAAAAACATCAAAAAAGGAAATTGAGACCATCAGCAAAACCCATACGTACAAACACACATATGTATATATCACGGCCAAAAAAAAAAGGACTGTGCGTGTTCGTATGTTTTTGATTTTTATCAAAGATAAAAATATCTATCTATATGTATATACATATATGTATATATGTGTGTGTCTGAGCGCGCAGGCAGGTGCATCTACGAAACATTTTTTTAAAGATCTAGATGGGGGCACAAGAAAAAAAAAAAACGCATTTACATACGCATATGCAAAATGATAAAATGTATAATATATATATATATATATTATACATGTGTGTATATAATTGAACAGCTCCGCAGGAGGGGGGGAGGGAAAGAGGCGGCGACTTCTCAATGCAGCCGGCTAGTGAGACTGCCACCAAAACGATGAGCCCCCCTTGCCAAAAATAAAAAAGAAAACAGAGACGCACAACAACAGTGATAAAACAACTGGTAAAAAATGAAAAAAAAAAAGAAACATTTCCCCTCTTGGCGGAAAAAAAAAACACTAAATGGGAGCCTTGAGGGGAAATGGGAGGCTATGCATTCCACGTTCCTCCTGACCTCAGCCCCTCACCAGCAAAGATACATACGCAGGTACCATTGCCACCATCTTCACTCCTTCTGAGCCTCTGCATCAAGACAAGGAAGGGCCGAAATCAACAAAGATCTAAAAAAAAAAAAAAATTAGCACGAGCTAAAGAAAAAAAAGGTGAAGTTAGTCTTTAAAACCTCTATGACAACGCAGCCGAAAATGATACTAGTAAGAGCATAGCGAAGAGAACACGATATGATAACGACGATGGTGATGAAGGAGATCCGAGACCGCACGCCGAGGTGACCACAGTCAGGACAAACAGAGGGGATTTTTTTTTAAAGAGAAAACTCACTGCTAAAGGGGGAGGAGAGAGAGGGGGAGGAAGGAGCGAGAAAAGGTGATTGAAGTCGAGATTCTTTGTCTTCGATCACACCCACATTCTCTGTAGAATTTGTGGATTATATATATACATATATATATATATATATATATATATGTAGCTCATTAACCCCCCTGTGCCTCCTACTCCAACAGAAGAAATTTAATGCTGCAGGCTAGTACGAGACAGCAAGACCGCATACCTCCCCCTGCACAGATTCGCATCTGTCCCCACACTGAACTGAGTTGCTGCACTCACCAACACGCATGCATACACTCTTCACAAACACACACACATCCATCCCACCCCCTACCCTACTATCGTTTCTCTCATGGAGTATCTATAAATATATATATATATATATATATATATATATAAAGAGAAACAGAGATGTTAACACACATTAGGCAGCAACACAGCAGATGTGTGTGTGTGTGTGTGTGTGTGTGTGTTTTCGAACGATTCCTTTCGTGCATCTATGAAAAAGACGTCAGACAAGTGAATAGGCGCCTCTCTGGAAATCA
Organism: Endotrypanum monterogeii; assembly: GCA_000333855.2. Taxonomy (NCBI): domain Eukaryota; phylum Euglenozoa; class Kinetoplastea; order Trypanosomatida; family Trypanosomatidae; genus Endotrypanum; species Endotrypanum monterogeii. The sequence continues at coordinate 556,750 of CM007314.1, read as the reverse complement.
ACGGATTTCGCCTTTCCGTGTTGCATGGCATTGGTGTTCACTTGAACAAACATCATGAAGAGAGCAGCACGGCGAAGACGCTGAATACCTCCGCGCAGCTGGAAACAGGGGAGAAAAAAAAACGGGGAAGACACCCGCTTTAGACGATACGCCTCCATTTTTGTTGTTGTTCCATGCTTGTTCGTGTGAGTGAATGTGTGCGTGTGCGTGCGCGCACGCCTCTCGCTTTTTCAGCCCTGCTTGAGAAAAACGCGGCAGTTTAGGTGGAGCTGTAGCTCACGCACCAGACGCGACATACTCGGGTGGCGATGCGAGATGGACGACAGGAGTGACCGATCCTCGCCTTCCTGTGTGACGAAGCGGTAGAAAACGACACAGACACTTCCGTCGAAGGTGAAGTAGATAGTCTCCAACTGAAGAGGCAGGCTGGAGAACTTGAGGTGACGCTCACACTCAATGTAAGCAGTCGTTTGCTGTAGCAGCACGCGCTCGTGTTGACAGCGGTCGTCTGCGTTCATTACAATATCAACCACTCGAAGAAGAATCCCATTCACACGATCGACATGCAAACTGTAGAGTGATGAAGTGTGGGTGATGAGTTGCACACATACCCCAGTATCCTCATAGGATACGCCTTCGTGTGGGCTTCCCTCGGCAAAGACGTGGGCGAGGTACGTTTTTCCAACCTCAACGCTTGTCAACAGCGCCCTGGATGCCAACGAAGATGATGCATCGACCGCGCTCGAGCGCTTGCAGCGATCTCGATCACGTGCGACCGCGCCTTTTGTTTTCTCCAATGTGGCGGTGGAAATGTTTGCCAAGAAACACATCCGTTGTCCCTTGGAGAACTGTAGAACAGCGACCACATCACTCTCACCGCTTTCTTGCGCGCCATCCCCAATCGACACAGCGTTTCTTGGCACGACACCAGCGACGGCACCGCCGCTGCCGTAGCGCAGCCTCGTGGTCATAGTAGGGGGTACGCGACGAACAGACGGTCCAGCGCCGCCATGAGTCGCGTTCGTGGGTTCCGGCTCCGAGACGCAAGCGCGGGAGGATGTCGGGTGTTTGACTTCACCTCGATGCTTCGCTGCGGGGGCGTTGCAAGAAGGGGATACTGACACCGCCTCGTCGTCAGCCCCTGCAGCAGCGGTGCGGGTGACAGTCACCACACTCGGCTTTGGCACACGCCGCATCGACGGCCTTTCGACGTGGTTCGATGCTGCAGACGGTGACAGAGACCGTCCTCCTGGGTCACCGCGAGACGACGGCGACGACGACGCCCCCTTTCTGGTCAGAGAGGGCGGTACTGATGGCGATGGCTCGTTGCCGATGGCGAGTAGATGCAGCTTATCTACAGGGACGCGTCGGCCACCGACAGCAATGAGTGAACCAGCAGCGGCCTTCACCTGTGGAATATGAGAGGTTCGACGCGTGGGATGTCGACGTGTGACGGCAGCACCTGTCGACGCCAAGGAAAAATCGGGACGGACCTCGACCATGGGGTGTGGTGAATTCTGTTGGCGCGCGGCAATGGCGTAAGAAGGCGGCGGCGGCATAGACTGCTGTGGCGTGGTGGTATCCGCATTCCACTCTGAGGCAGTACGGGAGCTTAGCTCGGCACTTTCCGTTTTGCTGCGCACACTCTGGGGGCGTGTAGAGGAGTTGTAATGAAGATGTTGCGGACCCTGCAACTGGACAGCCGCAGCAAGTGTAATAAACAGGTCAGTTTGACTGCAGTTGTCGTTGCCACAATGAGGCTCAACGCCGCTATGCGCGTGGCTCAAATACGGATTCGGGGGCGACTCTCCGAGAGCCCCGCAAGCACCAAAGGCTGCGTTCAACCTGTCAATGGAATTAGCAGCAGTCACAGCGTCGCGATGCGTCACCCCAGGGGGGGCTCCGCTGCTCTTTGCAGCTCCTCCCGCTGCGGTGGAGAAGTAAACCATAGGATCGATGCGCACACCCCCGCACGACATCTCGTCTACCGTTCGGTGACTCTGTGGTGTGGCAGACGCATCCTCCTCGTCATTTTCGGCAAAGGCACCCTGTGGGGCTGTCAGTCGTTCGGGCGTGCGCCCTAGCATCGCGCATCCGATCATGGCTGGGGCCCAGGCGTGCAGGCCACATCGCCCTCCTATGTCTGTCCCGGTGAACGGAAGAACCCGCTCAGGCGTGACGGAATCATTAATAGAAGCTGTCAGAGCAGCGGTTGTCTGTGGCTGGCGTGGCGACTGGGGAAATCTGTGTGGTATGCCTCCGCTTGCATCGGACCCTTTGGCAGGAGTGAAATTGTCCACGCAGTTACGGAGCATCTCTTCCACAGCCATCTGGAGGTCGTATGTGCGATGAGGGGTCATCTGTGATGCGCTGTACCCGGCGCCCGCTGGACTTTCGCCCATCGGCGTCTCGGAACCAGACTCGAAGGAGTTGAAGAAGAGTGGAATATCCTCCATGCGAGTAGGCGTGTCCAGCAGACCACGACCACCGAACGCAGCCGCTGATACCGCTGCTGTGACCGCTGAAAGACGGTCTCCGTTGGGTGTGCACAGTAGCGGTGACTGCGATGCCAGCCGAGTGCTGCTCGGATGTTCTCGCTGTATCCCACTCGTGCGTCCACCGGGTGTGGAGCCCACGTTATGCGAGGGCGCGTACTGGGGCAAAACGTGTGAAGCTGCTTTTGGCACGTGCAACGGGCGCTGGCGAGTCGGATTGGGAGTCGCTGCAACAGCAGAGGTGTCAGCACTCCGTGGAGCACTCAAGGTGCACTGACGTTGTTGTAGCAATTTGTATGAAGTATTGCTGTTTTGATATGCCGAGTGGTAAGCACTGTTGTGCCCGGGTGTGCGCATGACGCTGAGGCTGCTGTCGTCACCGTCACCTCCAGCGGTCAGTGCAGAGCCACCCGAGGCCCACACCCTTGGTGTCATCATAGGGGTGAGGGGGCTTTGCGCCGCCGCAACTTCCGCGCTGGGGCCGTTGAGAGAGTGTGTGCCCACCGGCCCATCAAACAACACTGTACCAGCCGCTGGTATCCCCGCTGTAGAGTCGACAACACCAGACACGGTTTCATTCTTCGTGCGCGTCCATTCCCTCCGCGCAGGTGTCCCGCACAGCACGGTATCTCCCAGCTGCGATCCAATACCCCGTGTGCACACATCTGCACTGCAGACGTTGCTGATGCCATTACCACCGTCTTTACAATTTCCCTCTAAAAAGCACACAGCACCAGTGACGCTGCCAAGGTATCCGGGAGGAATATTTTCCTTGTTTGCATTAAGATAGCTGTTCGTGACATCACGGAACGCAGGCTGAAGGGTGGCTGACGTCGAGTCCCTGCCACTGCGTGACGTTGCACTCGATCGAGTAGGAGGCATTCTTTTTTAATTACTACTCCTATTGTTCTCGCCAAAACGCGAAACGGGGGCGGAGGGAAAAAGAATAAGAAGAGGAAACGAAAAAAAAAAAACTACGCGCGCACGCGTGTGTGTGTGTGTGTGCGTGCGTGTGGGGAGGGGGTACCTTTTCTACTACTCCTTCTCGTGACTCTGCCCACGCTCACTGTCAATCAAATCGTGAAGACTGGACAAATAAACGAAAACAAAAAAAATACTCTCAAGCAACTTTGTTTTCGTTCTATCCCTCCTTTTTTTCCTTCGATGTACGCACACCGCCGATATCTAAGAAATGACGTGACGTGACGTGACACACACACAGACTGTAAGCTGTGGCACGTGCCTGTATGCTCTGAATCAAGTTGTTTTTTTTTTTCGTTTTGCTATCCCTCCCTTTCTCCCTATTTATACGAGGGGTGAGTGAATCGTTCCTCGTGTTGCGTGGACGAACGCTTTTGGGTTTCTGTTTTTTTTTTTTTTCGGCTCGCCTATCCAAGCTCGAATCACGAGGGGATGAAATGGAGTGGTCCCTCTGTGTCTTGTGCTGCTCCGTCCTCGTCTACCCCTGCCAGTCTACAATTTTACCCACCCCGGAAACCGATATTTCGTCAGCGCCGTGCAAATGAGGATAGGGAACAGCGGCCACGTCGAAGGCGTAGACGTCACTCTTTCTTTTTCGCACGCCCTACTACAAAGAGGGAAGAGGCTGGATAATATATATATATATATATATATATATATATATATTATTTATTTAAGGAGATGCCTCTCGAACGTGACGACCCGCACGCCCTCGTGCTTCTTCTTTTGCTCCTCTCGGAAAGATGGACACACCGGAGTGTGTAGATGGGAGGAAAGCCTAGCCAGCGAAAATTGGTCCTCACTGCACTTGCCTCTCAACAGATCGACGGTTGAGGATTTCCACCGCCGCCTCCCATGAAAAAAAAAAAAATAGATAAGACACAATGATATGAGGTAGTACGTGCCGGTCCGTATGTCTTCCGTCTGGTGAAACCGAGCAGAGAGCTATATCATAGTCCTCAAGAAGAAACGGGGGAAATACTACGATGGCGTCCGTCCAAGTAACGGATGTCAAGGAGGCGGAAAGGGCAAAGAGAATGATATGCAGCCAGTCAGGGAATAATTCAGAGATGTTTGCCCTAATTTTCTTTTCGCTTCTCCTTTTCGCTGGTGATTCACCTCGTCGTTGATCCAGCCTCGTCTCGTGAAGGTTGAAGCGCCCGCACTGTACAGCGAATGAGCGTGGAGGAGAGTCGAAATAAAAAATTAGAATAATTCAAACAAAAATGTGCACACGCTTCCCCTTTGGGGGCTAATTGTCTCTGTATGTGACAACACAGTTGTCGAGTCTATCTATATATATATATATATATATATATATATGTGTGTGTGTGTGCGTAACCAAACACCTATGAAGAGGAGAGGAATGTGTGTATGAGTGCGTGTCTCGTTCTTTTTTCCTTTTTTTTCCCTCTTCACCCCTCTCACTCTCTGATTTGGTCTCTATTGAAGGGGAAAAAGGGGGGAGGGAGCACAGGTATCCGTGTGTGTGTGTGTGTGTGTGTGTGTTGACAGGAAAAAGGGAGGAGTGGTCGACAGTTTGAGGAAAGTTGAAAGCATGAAGCAAGAAGAAATAGTCACGTTGACCAGGGACGGGGGGGGGAGGGGGGCCGGAGGGGCGGGACGGTAGCTATGAGAGCCAAACGTTGCAGCAAGCAGCACCTGCCTCTTCAAAAAAAAAATATATATATATAGATGGTGTCTCTCAGGGAAAAGAAGCGAAAGCCGTGCAAGCTCAATTCCCCCGAGCATCTTAGCGGCAACATCACGGCGAGAGCGGGGGAGCAAGCTGTGTGTTGTGGGCGTCCTGATCTAAAGGTTAAGCACGTTATTGAAACCTGTACGGAGGGAAGAGGAGGGGGGTATTTGGGGGCGTCTAACCGCCACCACCTCTGCTGCTGCTGCCGTCTCCCATATTGTGTTATTAGCGTTACCCTCGTTAAACGTCAAAGAAACTCTTACGTCGCTTCAGAGCCAGCTGGTGCGCCAAACGCCCCGTTGGAAGAGCGAGAGTTGAATACCAAAAAAAAAAACAAGCAAAAACAGTTATGCGTACATATATATATATATATATATATATGTACGGAGGTGAGGCACACGGATGTCGTAGGACGCAACCTGTATCTTGTGATTCTCCCTGCCTCTCACATTTTGGCTTAGCGGAGGGGTGGGAGGGGGAAAGAGAAAAAGGAGAGGCACACCAGTGGGCAACAACAGCCCAAAAAAAAAAACAATACAGAACAGATATAAGTGTACGTGAGACAAAGAGGAGCAAAATGTAAGACGAGCAACTGATCAACCGAAGGAATATCACGTTCCAGCGAGGTGAACAGTTGAACGTGTGACAGGTGTCACCCCTTGCCATAGCCCCATCCTTTACCTTCTTGCCCTCCAATAATAAAAAAAAAGGCCAAAACAACAACAAAAAAACGTTTCGTACCATGATCTTGGATCAGCTGGTGCACGCCGCTGCTGATCCCCCCCCCCCCTCTCAGCTCTGATACACCTCATCCCGCTCCGTCAGAAGAGGAGGGGAAAGGGGGAAGGGTCCCACACATACACACACACTTTAGGCATGCTAATCAAAGAAGCCAGCACCGCTTGAGCTCTTCAGCTGCCGCTGAATCTTTTGCTTTTGCCGACCTTTCTGAACATTGCGATGAAGATGACGGTTGAAGTCGTGGTTGTCCTTGCGCCGAATATTCTTTCGAATCTGATGCTTAACGTGATCTTCGTTGATTTCGCCATCAGGCAGAAAATTTTCGTTACGGTGGGCGTTGGTGGAGTAATACTCGCCTTGGCGCCGCTCGCGAGCATCACCCATGGCCCTCTCAAGCAGCCCACCTTCGCCCTCGTCGTCGCTGTCACCGTCGTTATGGGCATCGTCGTCATCCCCTTCTGCTCCTTGATCATCCTCGCCGACTTTCGAGTCACCGGATATCCTTGTGAATCCGCCCACCTCCCTCCTCCTTGCATCCGCGTTGTTATCGCCGCAGGCCTGTGGCACACACCCCGCAGCATCATTCTCGTTCGTGTCACTCTCACTGTCTTGCGAGCTGACTTCATCTTCGTCATTCCAACCTCTCTGAAACCCTTCCTCCATGAGCCGCTCCAGATCATCCTGCTGCCTGCGGGTGAAGTGACCACTTGCGTATACCTGCTTGTCCAGCTCACCCTTCCGCACCACGTTGTTCTCCAGCGATGGGAACCATGTCGTGTCTACCTTGAAGCGACGCTGGAAGAAGCTGGCAAGATTGCGCACATCACGCTCAAACAGCTCGGAAGCGTTGGGGTGGTTGATGGAGATCATCTGGGGGAAGTCAATCACGATGACCTGTTGCTCGTCGGTGATCATAAGATTGAACTCGTTAAAGTCGCCGTGAACGAGCCCCGACTCCGCCAGCTTCACCATCAGCTCTAGGGCACGACGGTAGACCTTATCAGCGTCCCCCAGTTCTGTTATATTGTTCAGGAGGGTTCCTGGGACGAGTTCCATGAGCAGCGCATGTCGATTCTGGTCGATCGGCTTCGGAACTGGAAAACCCTCATCGTATAAGACCTTCATAAAAGAGTACTCCTTCTGTGAGGCGAGGCGAGAGAGGTAGAACCAACTCTCACCGTGACGAGTTCGACCATTTCCTTTGTAGTCACGATTGCGCGTTACACTGCGAAACGAGCAGCGGCCGAGACGCTGCAACTTCAGCACGCACTCGTGCCCAGCCTCATCACGGACTAGAATAATATCCGACTCTTTTCCGCAGCCGATTCGGTGCCCCACACCTGTGCAGGTGCCTCGCTTGCTAAGAGTGCGCAGCGCTAGATAATCGTATGCACCGTATTTCATGGCGTATCCGTCGTACATGGTGTTTTCGTGGTGGATCATCTTGTGCTTGAGGAGATTGTTGAGCCGCTTGCGGCAGCCGCCGTGAGGCAGCTGGGCGATCCGTTCCACAAGCGCGGTTGGGGCGACGTCGTGGTTTCGCATCGCCATCTCGAGTGCAGTAAGAACGCGGAAGTCCTCATCCTCCAGAAAACGGAGGAGTGTGACGTCTAACTTCACCATCACTTGAAGCAAATAAAAGCAATGCCAAGAGGGGGAAAAGAAAGAAAGAGAAAGAGGTGTGAACCTCAAGGCACGTTTGCGCTACAGCACAAAATCGATCACCAGCTTGCTGCTCCTGTGTAAGCCGTGACGTCGCGGATGTGAAACGCAAGATGGGCGATTAAAGAGAGAGTGCATTTTGAGTTATAGTATTGGGTAAGGGGGGGATGGGATTATGCGCAGTAACGCGAGAGAGGAGGAGACGTCGAAGAGAAATTTTGAAAAAAAAATAAGATGTGTGTCATCAAGCCAGGAAAGATCGGTCGAGGTGTGGAGCGTGGAGCATTCTTTTTTTTTTTTTTGCAACAGAGGTCACTAGGTAAGAAATGGTGATGAGCTCCACACACGTACCCCCATACCTCCACACAAATTGTCAAGCATTCAAACTTCTCCTGCGTTTGTTCAAATAACGGGTAGAGGACACATTGCCGCTCACAAACGAAAAAAGAAAAGAGGGGGCAACGCTGTCGCCCAAACAAAACGCAACGGCGCGGTCACAATGGATTGATGATAGCTCCGCCAAAGCCAACGTCTTTGTCGAAAGCAGAGATGGCGTGAAGAGCCGAAGCAGCTTTTGAATTCCTCTCATTGTTCTACAAGCAAAACGAGGAAAGCAGGAAAGAAAAAGCAACAGAAGCGGAGAAAAAAAAAAGAAGGAATCAACACTTTTGTTTAAAATTTTGGAGGACGATCTTCGCCGTGAGAGACACCATAAAGCACATTGGGGTGAAAGGGCGTAGACCCACTAAAAAAAAAAATTAACTGAGAAAGGCGGAGGCGCTTTGGTTCTTCGCCATAAGTAAATAAATATATATATATATATATGTGTGTGTGTGTGTGTGTGTGTCGTAGCCCCACGCAAGGACAGTAGACGACATCCTGTCTGCGGCCCCCCGGTCCGGCCCGCCCATCCTCTCATCGCTCTCCGGCCGCAGAGAGACGCATCACGGTATCTTCGTAGAGCTTTTGAAGTAGAAATCCCTCCGAAAGCACGTCTTGCATATCAATCAGCGACATCTGCACGGTGGGTGGCGACTGCAAAAACTTCATGGCACTGACGTAATCATTGCGAAGAGCCATAATCTGCGGGCCCCACCGCAACAGCAGCGCTGCACATACATACACATGTGTAACGCTCCACCGCCGCTCCTCATCGGAGAGATAGGCATCGAGCAGCCGCAGCGACTGCGTCTCTGTTAGCTCGCGCATGAGTAGGCAGTTCATCCACTTGAAGGAAAATTGCTCAAAGTTGATCTGCATCACGTTCAAACAATGATAAAGCGGAGGATCCGCAGCCTGCACAATAGCTGCAAGGTGACGCATCATCGCCGTGATTCCGGCATGGCCGCTTATATAGTTGTCTTGGATAGTGTTAAGCAAGTACGAAGTCATCCAGTACACGTCTGCCTCCACCTCGTTGATCCACTGTGTGACCGACACCGCGGAAACAGACCAGAGCTCATCAAAGATGTCTTTGGTGTAGGCGTGCAACTCTGTAATGGATCGAGTTGGGCAGAAACGGTACCCCAGAACAACACCCATGAACGGGACAACGAGGTCGTTCATACCCTGCACATAGCCGCAAGCTGGGTGGCGCAGAGACCAGATGAACAGGATGCGCTCAACGGAAGCCTGCACGCGCGGATGACGAAGGTAGCAATGACCACCGGACATTCGGGGAATGTCCTTGCGTATTTGTTTCAGTGTCTGCAACTCTGCGGAACCGAGCATCGTGCTTGCGGTGAGCCGGTGCCCCGTTGCTGTGCCCGCACCGTCACCGACAGCGTGGAAGGCCGACGGTATAACCGGTTTTGCCAACCGACGCGTTGAAGACGCTGGGCATGACGACACGCTGCTTGTAGGATTCGGTAGAGGTGACGTTCCTCCACTACCTGTGGACTCCAGTGGTACGTCGACGCGTAGCGAGGAGCCAAATAGGTTTGACAGAGAGCCCGCCGAACAGTCCATTATCCGAGACTCCACTATCTGCTGCCCCGGCCAATGCGACGGCGGCTGCACGTCATTCCCCTTGGTGTTTTGTTCCACCGATACGTAGCCATCCTCGGGCGAGGAAACACTACGCTGCACTCCGACTAGGCCACGCAAATACGGCTGTGATGAACAGCTGGCCGCGACTTTTATTCCTGTGGCGGTTGCGGCGCCGGGCGCCAACGCCGACCCGCGAAATAGCCTCAATGAGCTTCCAAGGGATGTGGCCATCATTTCGGTCAGCGACATTTCCATAGGGGTCCCCACTCCCCTCGACACGGAAGTGTTGTGCTCTAGTGACTTGAGGGTTGAACGATGCACGGCCGTGTCGACACCGCTGTCCACCAGGGCACAAACCGCATCCCAGTCGACGATACCATAGGTGTTGTCGATGTACGCGGCGTACTCGATTCGACGCCTCGAAACCGTTGCCTGGCGCATTGCAGACTGCGCTGTCCAGCACCCGGTGAGGAGCATCCACGTCTCGTAACGAAGCGCAACGGGACAGCCCCCCCAGCTCAGCTTCCGTAATAGCGCTAAATCGACCGTGCTTGCACGCAGTGCCTCCTCGAAACGCCACGCATGCTCACTACGCCCTGAGGCGGAAACGCCAACGGGGGCCGTGGTATGCCGTGAAACGTTATTCGCAGGGGCACATTGCCGCACGGAGCTGATGCCCTCGTTACCACAGAGCGGGACTGCTTCCATTGCCTTGCTGTGATGTAGAGTAGCCCCCGAGGCCTGCACAACGGGTGTCGTGGAGGTGGATGTCCTCCTCGATGGCATCGTAGATGAACTAAAGGACATGCAAGACTGCTCACCTGTTTTCGAAACGCTTAGTTTACCGTCCCCAGCCAAATAGCTGTAGGCAGACGCGCCGTCGCCGTCACAGTTGATAGCACTGCTAGAAGCCCTATCTAAGTGCGGCACCATACGGCTGGTACTGCAGCGGTAGGGCCTTGTGAGGGCCTTGTATTGCGCACTACTCCGAGCACCTTCGCTACGGAGTAGTGACGGGACTCCGCCATCTGTGCCTGAACTAGAGGGCAGAGAGGCCCTCTCACTTCCTGCGTAACCTAAAATACGCTCCAGCAAAGCAGCGTACATGCTAGCAGCAACTCACACGACGACGGTACTCCTGCCCACGAGAGTAACACCTGGGAGAGTGGGGGAGATGCCGCCTCTCCAAGTGTGTGTGCTCAGCATGCGAGGTGCAAACCAGCCTCCAATAAACTTTGAAAGAGTGGAAACGAGAAGGGGAAAAAGAATTCCAGCGTTGCAGGCTATGCTGTAGTAGCCCAAAGGCGTGCGACCCCTCTCCAAGAAACACCACAGCATACAGCCTGGTGAGATATTATTATTTTTTTTTTCACGGGAGGGTGTATGGGGACGGCTCCAGGAGAGCGACGAATAGTGGAGGGGAAAGAAAAGGAAAGGGAGTTGCGGGAGGGCAAGAGGAGGAGTTGGCAGCTTTACACGCATCTTGAATGATTAAGGAGCACAAAAAACAAAAACAAAAAGTGAGACATGCGGCTTTGGAAGAAAAAAAAAAGTCGCTGATGAATGAAGCTACAGAAAGAAGAAGGCTATCGACTAGCACGCGGAAAAGGGAGAGGGGGCAACGAATGCGTACATGGAGGTCATCGACAACAGTTATGCGTGCGCCAAAACAGATACAGAGATACGTATGCATGTCACCATGAGGCAGCCAGTCACACGGAGAAACATCTCGTTGAGCCTCTTGCATGCAGACATCTTGTCTCGGAGACGCAGACGATGTATTTTATTTGGTTTACCACTTTTCTTATCCATCAGGCACAGAGAAAGAGAGAGAGAGGAACGTCTGTCATAATGTGTACGAGACCTAACGGCGGCGCTTCTTTCCCATTAAGGCGGACACACGTACGTCCTCCAGCATCTGCATGCGGTTTTTTAAGCGGTTCGGTGCCGTGGACGCGCCAACCGGTGTCTCCATCTGATGCGAAAGGCGTTGGATAGGCGCATCAGTTGGGCCAAGCCGTGGAGAGCGCTCGGTGAAGACCTTGACACCAGAATCGCTGCCGCTCGCTTGTCCTTTACTGGCGGTTGTCTCAAGCAAGTGAGATGCCTCGCCATGGGACGAGCCAGCGGAGGCTTCTGATATAGACGTGCGCTCAGCGAGACGCACCTCCACGGGATCCTCCGCCTCACATGGGACCACCTTCCCCTTCGCTGTGGCTGTATCCGATGCGATCTTCGTGTGAAGCAGAGCAAATCCATGACGGTGAACCTGGCCAGGGTGGTGGTGCACATTCTTCGAATCATCGAGATGTCTCCGCTTAATCTTTTCGCGGACCGCGCGAGGCACAACATGCTGCAGTGCCATTTTATCACGTGAATCAACAGCGAACATGTGTTCCTGGGACACACCACTCCTTAGAGATGCTACCCCGGCAGATGCCACGGTGTCTTCCTCTTCCCCGAGTGCGCCGCGGCCGTATATGAGCTCGGCTTGCTCTTGCTGTGTTCGCTTTTCTTTGCCCGACAACTTGTTTGCCCCAACGCCGGCACGACTCCACGGACGCCCGCCGAAGTCCTCCTCCGACGCTTGACCATCCGCGTGCTGCCCCGTGGTCGAAGACGTCATCAGCCCATCCCTATCCTCTACCGCGACTTTGTTGCTGCGACGCGACAAATCCTCGCATACTCGCCTTTCGGCAAGCTCTGTGTATTGGGTACTGATTTTGAAAGGGCAGCGCAAATAACCGCCTTTGCTTGACCGCAAAGGATTCTGATGGTCACGTCGGCCTCCCGACCGCTGTGCTGCGAAACTGCTCGACATTTTTACACCAGCGCGGTGCCTTGCGGGGTGGTGATGTCCCGAGGGGGGGAGGAGGGGGGAGGAGCTCTCTCTCTCTGAGATGGATACGACGGTCAGGTCTGATTAAGGCCAACCATTAACAAAAACACCAATCAAGGGGATCGGCCGATGTAGGATGCTGCCGACAAACACCTCCCTCCGGGTTTTCCTGCCAGAGCGCCGAATCGTTCTCTTCGCTAATCTTTTTTTTTCCCCCACAGGATTGAACAAACAATGCAGCCCCTGTCGAATAGGCTAGACTTCCGATGCCAGGTGCCACAGAAAGGTGAAAAAGTCTCAGACACGTGAACATAATTTTAAAAGGAGAAGAGCAGGAAAACGAGAACAGGGAGAGAGAGATGGGTCGAAGGACAGGGAAGCATGCAGTGGACGCACACAGTGGGGAGTGGGGGAAAAAAAAGTTGGGAGCAAAAGAGGGGCAAAGCGCCCCCACAATCGAAACTCAAACTTCACCAATCTCTGCCAGCTACCAGCTGCCAATCAAGAGGAGCTTAACCTGAACAAGCACACGCCCACACAAAGATACACATACGCGCACACGTTTGCCTAGTTCATCAAATAACACCCTAGATCAGTGTAGACGCCTCTACTGTTGCATTTCGCTTCTTTCCGTACCACTTCTCAGTGAAAATCCATACGATCCTCCCGGGGAAGGAGGGAGGGGGGGGGGCGAGATAATCAAGATGAAGATGCGCATCTATGACGCGGCGAGCGTTACGCTAATGGGCCCCCCCTTCGCTCCCACCTCCTCATACCTCAAATCAGAAAGAGATTTCACCTGGTGAAGTTGTGTGTGTCCACTTCGCCGGGAAATATAAAATAAATTTGCAGCTCTCAAAAGACCTCCCTCGCCTTCAGCGCGACCATTTCATTCACAACGGCCTGCAATGAGATGGGCTTTCCTAGAGAAGCGCGCCACACAGCATGCACTCCCCGCACAGTTCGATCCAAAAGCACTACAGCGTTGGCCCAGCCCTCCAAACCCCCGAAAATATGTGTCGAGTACATCACCGTGACTCCATGCTGCACGCTTTCTTCGTAAAGAAACTGCAAAAGGCTGTGGCGTTGGTCAACATCCAGGTCAGCGGTCGCTTCATCCAGGAGCACAATAGGCTTGGTTTCTAACAAGTGAAAGAGCAGCTGCACACGCTTCTGCTCTCCACTGCTGATGTGCCGCACATCCCAATCCATGTTCACGGCGAGCAAGTCACGCAGGTATTCTGCGCGGGAGGTGCGAATCTGCAACATATCACGCACGTGAACCTCCCCTCCAGGCACATTAGTCCACCAATCACCACCGTAGCTGACAAGACCGTTGAGCATCATGTCGTCATAGCACCGCTTACCGAGCACCGATAGGGAGCCCTGACGATTGTTGAAGTATTGCTTCCCGCCCAGCATGTTCAGCAAGGTGGACTTGCCTGACCCGTTACAACCGCACAACAGCACCCGCTCACCACGAAACACCTGGAACGACATCTGCCGGAACACATCCCTGTAGGTGAGGTCCACACAGTCTATGACAGCCTCTCTTGGCATGTCGGTATCCTCCCCTTGTGGCCAGTCATCCACCCCCACATCTGCAGCCGTGGTGGAGACGGACGTGGTGGGGGATGATGTGGTGCACCATGATGATTTGTGTGGTGAAGCGCCCACAAACCTCCCATAGGACGCTACAGTGGATGTCGTCACACCAGCAGTGCCAGCACAGCGAAGACGCTTGCTCATAAACTGAAACGCGTGCACTTCCAGGGGCACGGTGAGCTCTTCGATGGCAGTGAAGCGCACCACCTGACCGTCCTCCATCCATAACAGGTGGGTAGCCCAGTTTCGGATTTGGTCGAGTATGTGGGTTGCATACAAGCAGCACCCACCCCTTTCTTCGCATTCCTGTCGTACCAGCTCTAATATCTTACCCCGCTCTGCGACATCGATGTCAGTGCTGCACTCATCAAGGAGGTACACAGTGCTGGGGTGAAGCAGACCATGAAGAATTTGAACGCGCCTCTTTTCCCCTGCACTCATCTTGTCCATGAACCTAGAAAGACGCAGATGCAGTCTGTCAGCAAAGCGAGCCTTGCGCTCTGGGATTGGTGCCAGTGACGTCACACGATCAACAGTGTTGCCAAACACTGCCTCGGGGGGCCAGGGTGCACCGATCAGACAAATATGCTCAGCCATCCTGGTGTCATCGAAAGGATCGCGACCAAGCGCGCGAACATGACCTGATTGAGGTTTTCGCTGGCCAGCAAGAAGAGAGAGCAGCGTCGACTTACCGCTACCATTGTGCCCAATAACGACGATGCGATCACCGCTATGGACTCTAACGTTCACGTGCGTTAGTGCGGCAGAGGATGCGCCAGGATAGCGGAACGACACATCCTGGGCAAGCAATACTGCCTCTCGTATCATGTTTTTTTTAAGAAGATTGCCTACCTGCACGTGCCTGATGATCTCCTCACGTCCCGGTGCATCTGACCTGCGATTGCTATTGTTGTTGTTATTTTTTTGAAAAGGAAAAAAAAACAAGTGCGTTCCAGTTGCGCAAGCAAGAGAATAAGAAAGCAGCACAAGAAATGTGTTGCGTCAAACGTATTTGAAATGGAGAAGCCCAACAGGTCGCCGGTACGATACGGATATCGCGGAGTTGAGACCCTTTTAGGTGAGGCGATAGAGAGGAAAGACTTTCACTGTCTCTCTCCAAGGGAAGGTGCGCACGATAGTGACCTTGTAGGCGGACGCAGCACACACACACACACACAAAAAAAAAAAAAACAATCGGCCCAGATTTTTAAAAGGGTGAGAAGTATATAAGTAGAAGCGCAGCACACGCGTCCTCGTTGTCGCCTTCATTGCACAATACAAGATGGACGAAGCGCAGTGGGGATGTATGTGTGTTTGTAGAAGGGAGAGCATGACAAAGGTAAACATGCAAACGGCATGTGCCGTGCATCCCTAAGATATGCATCTATACAATGCTGACAAAGCTACACTTTACGAAGGAGCTCCTCCTTTACTTCAGTATGCGTTTTTTTTTTTTTGTAGGACACTATGGCTGATGTGCTCGCGCAGTGAACAAAAAGAGGAGGGCACACACACGCACGCACTAATACGGATATATTTACTGAAGAAAGTCAGAGGGGAAGAGCGAAACAGCCTACAGGAACCGCCAACAAAAGAAGCGGTGGGGGATTATGGCTCCGATCTTATGGGGCATTCAGTAGGGGGAAGCAGTAAGGTCGATATGATGTGTGTGTGTGTGTGTGTGTGTTTTGCGGGGGAGGCAGGGAAGATCGTGATGTAAAGGGCTTTAACGGCGCTTACACCGACACGCGCACTGCTGCTGGGGGCCGTCAGGGCGTCCATGAGCGCCTTGGAAGAAGTGCGATACACAGACACAGTCGCGGTGAATAACAGCGCTTTTTCGGGGACATCAGCACGACCATGTCCGTCGCATCCTATATCTTCATTGTCGCCTCCACCCGCCAGATCATCGTGGGATCAACTATACACTCTTCACCACAGTCGCTGACGGCGTCATACGGGGAAGTGAAGGTTATCGACTCTATCCGTGCCAGTTGAACAGCGAGGCACGCTGACAGTCCTATACAGTTGATAAAATCACCGTTTCCTAGTTCACGTCAAACCTCCTGACAAGACATGTAAGTGGGGACAAATCCATCACACCCTGGCTCGGACTGTAGAGGGTACGTGGAGGCGCATCATCGCCGGGTTTATCACCTCCCCCTCCCCCCCTCCTCCTCCCCCTCACCGTCCTCCTCCAAAAAGTAAACATGATGAACCATGGCGGGGGAGATGACGTACACAGGTGTGCTGTAGTCCAGTGAGGTGCCCAGAACGGTGACCCATCGATGCGCAAGATGTACTTTGGTTTGGCGCACCACCTCCCCGGTGCGGGGATCAGCATGCATAGAGACATATGAAGGTTCGTACAGCTGCAGTGTCACAAGGCAGTGACATTCGCGATGTGAAGAGGTCGATGAAGAAGCAGCACCGTCCGCATGGAAGTGCTGTTGCTGAAGGGGCGAAGGTGACCCGTTGGCTTGCACGTCCACAACTCGGCCCAACACAATTGCCTGTGTCGGGATCGCAAGAGGAGAACAGCGACGGAACGACAAGTCACTCCAGTGTGACAATGAAGGGGACGGTGATGAAGGTGACAGGGCAAAGTAGTAGTCCTCGCCCATAGCAATGAGAGGATGAAGGCCGCACAGAGAAGACTTTACAGGGGCCAAGGTGTCAGTCACCTCCATCGCAGCTGCCGCGGTACCAGCGACAGGTCTCGGTATGACATCCTCCTCTACTTCAGCAAAAACTGTCGCCTCAGCAGTAATGTCAAGTGCCCCTGAGTTAGACACCTCCCCTGCGCTAGGCAGAGCAGTCACAGCCAAGGGAGAGCCGACTCTGAGGCGCGTGGTTGGCGCATCCCCTTCCTTATGTCTTGCAGCAGCCCCCATCGCATCCACAGCGTCACCGAGTTCTGTGCCCACGGCTTCGCCATTCGCCTTGAGAAGTGAGCCGGACGGCGCGGCATCATCATCACCGACCTCCCCGCAGTCCGCAACTCGGTGCACTGAATCTGGGTGAACCGTGTCTACATCAGAGCAGCTCGCAGAGCTGCTTTGATTCACAAGCACAGACGCAGCGACCACTTCCATGCCACATATTCCGCCTGAGCCGCTACTTATTTTCTCTTCGCACCTCGAAAGATTCCGTCTCGAGGCTGAAGAAGAAGATTGCGCATCATCTGCTGAGGATACTGTACTGGCGCCTCCTCCAACTCCTTTCTTCGTCGGATTTGTAGAGTTCATGGTCTGCCACACCGAGGCCAGCGACGGCGGTGGGGGTAGCACCACCCCCGCTGGAGAGCTGGGGTTGCAACAGTCGCGGTAGTGCTGTTCAATACCCTCGGCAAGCCACGCCGCCTTCAGCACAGGAACGCTGCCCAAAAAATCTAGGCTCGATATCACATTAATGTCATCGGGTACGTAAACAAAGTCCGGTGTTCGCCCCTTCCGCGGTCGCTTACACAGCGGTGGCGTGGAAAAAGACTTGGGGCGGCACAGCGGCTGCGCGCTGCCGAGACTGCACCCAATGAGCGCCTCCGCAGCAGTCAAAGATGCAGAATCTCTTTCCCGAGACAATCTCTGGCAAGAGGTATGAGAAGCCTGCGATGCCGCAAGCTCCGCTGTGACAGTGGCCCCTGCGGCGTTGAGCCACATCTCCATCCAGTCATCCCGCACCACAAAGGCGACATCTTTTGCATTGAGCCAGCGGTCCTGTACTGCGAGTGGTGTGAAGCGCAGCGGTAGGACTGGCGAATACGTTGGAGAAGCACCGGTTTGAGGGGTCCCCTTCGTGCCCAACGTTTCTGGGGACTCTCGGTATAAGCGCAACACCTGATCTTCCTCAGTGGGCATCGTTATGTGCACGGTGCCAGGCGCGATGCTCCACAGCCACGAAGCATGAATCGCTGAAACACCCAATGCATGCGCGAAGCACACCTCGGACAGAGCATCCTGCTGCTGCTGCTGCAGCCTCGCGGACTCCTCAAGCCCACCGCCAACACCCGCACCTCCTGAAGAAACGAGGAATATAAGATACTTGGTTGCCGACCGCTGTGCATGAGAAGCAACGACACCAGCAGACATCACACAGCGGCGAGGTAATGAAGCGCGCCCGACTGTCTTTCTATTTCTGCTACCATTGGCACCGACAGCTGCCATCTTCGTGCCATGCGCTGATGGCGGAGCGGCCTTGTGGCGCTGCTCCACCGCCGGCGAGGTTGTGTGACGCGTGACGGGAGCGGCGTTCACCTCGCCGTTGTCCGCAATCTGGGCGGCCAGGTTGTCTGCCTGCGCTATCGACTCTACCACAATGGCACCGGCGCTGATCAGGAAGTGTAAGATACGCTCAAGCTCTGTTCCTCTCTGCATCTCGGTGACTGGACCTGCGCGGTAGCGAAACGGTCTAGATGAGGTGGGGGGCGATACGGTATGAGTTGTCTCGCCCTGAAGAAGTTCGCGTCGCGCTGCCTCTGACAGAAACACACAAAGGGAGGAGGGATGCACCTCGCCCGACGGCCTTTGTAGTGTTGTGGAGGTCGATGCTGGAGAAAGCGACAGCGTTCGAGCATTGTCATCATGGGCAAACGGCGCGTTGCTGTTTTCAGGATACAAGTTAACGTCGCCGTTTGAATGCGAAACATTTGCAGAATGCTCTGTTGCCTCCCTCGAATAACCGGTACGTGGGGCAGGCAATGCAATAGCCCCCTCAGACTCTATCATGCCCGGCGCACCACACTCCCTTGATTGCCTGTCTATGGGTGCACCTGTCAGCGGTACTGTCTCCCCACATGGGGAGGAGCGACGCATGTACCGCGGCACAGGCTCCTGTCGACTATCCTCAGCGTCCTCCTCCTCCATCAGTGACACGAGCTGGGTTGCTGTCAGCACGCCAGATTCGCTTCTCTTCAAAGTATGTTTAGCTACTGGGACTGCGCTCGAACTGATGTCGTTCCTCGCAGACTCGGGCACTGAACCATTGGTTGAAGTACCACCGGGCAGTTGTCGCACTTCACAGAGTCGCACGTGTAGGAGCGCGCCATCTTCCTCCCACTGAATCTGCACAAACCCGTTTCGCGGAGCTTCCCTAATCACCGCCGGGAACCACTGTGCTCCCCACCGGCCCTCTACCCTGGTGCCTACAGCGAAATATTGGAGGTCCACGGCGGACGTGTCGACCGCTGCGGAGTGCTTCACTACGCGAAGAGGCGCCTGAGACAGGGAATTCAGTACAGCAGGTGGGTCATCGGCCTTCTTGAGGCGGCCGCTGCTCGAGCGCGGTGGTGATCGCCCGCCACTCACGCCGCCACCGCGACTAGAATCTCTGGCCTTCAAAGAAAAAGCGCCTTTGAACTGGGGGGGCGTTCTCAGAAATGGATCGACTGGAACTGTCTCCGGATGGGGACCGGAAAGAAAATGTGCCGCCAGAAGAGCAGTACTCTCGGGACTGTGTTGTGTGTTTGTCGTGTCGCGGGGCGGGGTTACTGCCCCGGAGTTCACCATACCAGCCTGTCCGGCGCTGGGACTCTCTTTCCATAGCCCGTCGTCCAGCGTCGATGGGAGAGAACTAGGCAAGAAAGGTGGTGATACAAGGGTCGGAGATACCCTTAACGGCGCCGACTTCGCTCCTGTCGGTGAGGCGGCGGCGTTAAGCGGAAATTGTGGGGGAGACAGACTTCCATGGCGCTTGATGTCGCTCGCTGTGCCGTCACCAGTCGTGAGGTGGGGAAAAGCCGGGCAGAGTTTGGAAATAAACGCTGTAGACAAATTTGAGTCGCTTACTACCGCGACTGCCCTGTCACATTGAGACGGCCCCGCTGCGGCTTCTGTTGCCCCTGTCCTTGCATTGATACCATATTCTGCCACCTCTTCAGTATCATAGGTAAATGGTTGTAGAGGAACCGTGGCCTGCTGTACGGAAGGAGATACAACCCCTTCACCGAGCAGCACGTCCTCTGAATTTTCTGCCCACGGTATGGCCCCTCGCTGCCAAGAAAGCCCCTCTGCGGCCACCGTGGTGGAGTGCGGTGTGTGTTGAGGAGTGAAGGAAGCCAACACCGCGTCTTGGCTACATTCGTGACCGTTGGCAGCACCGCCACGGATGTCAAGAGGGCTGCCCCCGTCATCCTCGGGAAGAAGCGACAAGTCCTGCACTGCAAGTGTTTCGGCAAACGTTGCAGACTCGCCTGCTGTGCACGTTCCTTGGCCCTCTATTACTGGAGTAACACTGCCCCCGCACAAGCCCATAAAGGCAGGCTTTGAAGGTGGCGTTGTGCAGACGGCGCATGTTTGCTGGTTCGTCTCTTGCTCCACGCCCGCGCCTTGGTGGTCGAGCATAAGTTTTGCATCGTCAGGGTGACCGCATCGCGCGCCGGGCGGCTCTCCCAGAAGGACATGGTCTCTATTGGCTGTGCAAACGCACGCTGATTGTGAGATGCAGTGGTCGCAGTCACCGAGAGTTTGCAAATGGCTCTGCACGGCTTGCGGACGGGCAGCTACAATAGGAGCATTCTCCGACAGACTACCAAGGACATGTGTATCCTCTTGCAGGGAGGTCGTCGGCTGCGGACCATCATACTCTGCGTCGCGGTGAGTGGTCCGCAAGCCCTCTCTCCCCTCACACTCCTCCCCTTCCTCCTCTTCCTCGGCAAATAGAACTTTGCTATCGGCTGTAGAAGCAGCGGTGTAGTTCTGCGGCGGATCCGGCGGCCCTACATTGTCGCCGATCCGCATAGGAGAGATAACGACTTCCTCGACAACTACCCTCGGAGTTGGCGGTGACAGGGGAATTTGTACCTCAGAATTGTGGCGGTTCTGCACCTCAGCGGCGTGCGGCTCTGCATCCGCAAGCGCAGCGACGTTAGAGGTAGTGGTACGTAGGTGCCCGGCTGTGTCGCCTTGTCGAGTGTCATTGCCCTTTCGTGCTCCATGTTCGAGTGGCGTTGAGGGAGGTGAAGTAGAAATCGACGACGACGACGTGGAGGTGGAGGAAGAAAGCTGCGTGACCTCTGGAGGTGTTTCGCTGGTGCGTAACCCTGTGTCGACGCATTTCACCTCATTTAATATTTTGCGGCGTGCCCTGACCGTATTGTCGTCGCGTGCCTCAACGTCGCCAAAGCTGTCTGGAATATCCTCATCCGCCTCATCTGGAGCCGAGCCGCGTGTAGGGAGGGGCGATCGAGGTCGTTTCCGCGCAGCTGCGGGAGCATGGTGATCGCCCGATCTCCGACTTGCGGTGCATTTTTTTGTCACTTCTGCCCGCCTCCTGGGATTTCTGTTGGCGCGAGTTGCAAGTACGCCGCGCCCTCGAGCAGCGCGACCGTGTGAAGCATCGATCGTATCATGGGGAGTAGCCTTGCTCTGAGTGACGGCAGGCGCCGCCGATGCGTAACCCGACCGACCGTCTTTATCGACGCTAATAGTTATTTGGGTAGTTGCACCACTCATACGAGGAGCAGCACCATTGTGACTACCCCATGGGGGGTGAAGACGAGAAATAAGGTGATGTGGACGACGTGCAGACGCGACCGCCGGCAACGGAAGTGCTCCGTCCCCGGAGAGTCGCTTCGTACCCTCGCTTCGGTCGGACACGGGCACTTCAACTCGCCTCGGTGGCATAAGCTCGAGAAGAAGGAAAGAAAGAGGGAAAGAAACACCTGCCCAAGGGGATCTGCCGGGTGTAGAGTGCACCACGGCGGCACAGCGGTGTATCCAGGTGCGACCCTGTGAGCTGCGGGTATACGAGCGCGCACCTTGCACGAAGCTTTCAGTAAAAAAAAAAAGAATTGTCCTTTTTTCTTTTTTTTAAGGAAACGTCTTCGTTCGTGCTGTATCTCGGCACAGGTGTATACTTGCAAAACTCTAGATAAAGGCTCTAAACGAAGCTGGTCCCTCCTCTCTTTTTTATTCCGCTTCTCGAAAGTGAGGAAATGCTCGTGCAGGGGTTGCTGCCTGCGTACACGCGCCTGTGTGTGTGTGTGTGTGTGTGTGTGTGTGTGTGTGTGTGTGTGTTGTGTGTGTGTGTGTGTGTGTGTGTGTGTGTCTTTGCGTTCACGAAAGACTAAAGCAGAGGCCCCGCCAGTGAACAGCACACACACACCCGCTACCCTCCCTTGACCCACGCTCAATTTGTTTGCGACCGATAATATGAAGAGGAGGAGGAGAAGGGGGGAAGTTGTCGCAGAAAGACAGGTACAAATTAAATGCACACACCCAAACACACTTGGCATACACGTGCTGCAGCGTGAAATGACTGGATGATCGAGGAGAAAGGGAGCAGGTTAGTAGAGAGAATTTTTTTTTTTAAAGGACGCAGAGTCAGATGCAGATACATCTGTAGTGATGGGCGGCTTTTGTTGTGTGTGTGGGAGTGGATGGGTGATTGGGGGCAGGTAGGACCAACCAGTGTTCCTGAGAGGAGCAGGGGACATTCAATCGCCTACACCCGTTTCACGGTAGTCATGCATTCATCTCAGCACAAGACGCAATAAGGAGGCTGTGCAAAGGTCTGACGATTGCCATAAACTCGGGTGAGGGGAAGAGGGAGATGGTGCGGTGGAAGGAGAGGAACCCATCAAGGAATCCTCCTGCAGCACCGTGCTCAGCGCCTGAAAAGAATATTATTTGCACAAATACTCCCTCAAACACCTCCTAGCACCCTACCTCACCCATCTGCGACCTCTGTCTCCCTCCATCACCACCCTATCGGTTGGCCCCATGACCCTTCCTCTATCCGAGTAGAGGTACATAATCCCAAGAGTGACCCATCTGGGTATAAAGCTAACGCCGCTCAGCCTTCCGCAAGGGGTCAAAAGGAGGGAAGAAAAGGGAAAAAGGGGCCCCTTTTTTTTTCGTTTTTTTTTTTGATAGCCTATCTGTCTGTTCGTTCGTTTGCTTGATTTTGAGTGAGGAAGACCTCGGAGCAATAGCTGTTTTGATAGCAGATCATGAAAAGAGCAGCCACACGTGCCTATTGGAGAGTTTCAAGAGAACAAACAGCAAATGGCATGTCTGGTGAAATAAGTAGGAGGGGAAAAAAAAAGCGGCTAACTCCTGGATATCAAGAATCGAAGGGGAAATAAATCAGGTGCAAAACCCGCGTGGTGATGATGGTGGGGGGGGGGGTAAACCCTTCAGCGGTGGAAGAATCACAGTATGACCAAGTCATGACGATTGAAAAACAAAGACAGGATCTCTCGACCACAACGTCACGGCATAAACCCACACACAGTTGCTTTCTTAGACGACATCCTTTCGGGGACGTTGACGACTTTTGCGTGTGCGTGCATCGAGGTGCCGCAGGTAGAGCGTTGCCACCTCTTCGTCGTCGTCGATGCCCTCTTGAGCCCAACATGTCGCACGGAAACTGTCAGGCACATCAACGCTGACGAGCCTCATACGCTTAGCCGCTCGACGAGCACGCCTCTCTCGTCGGCGGCTCTGCACATCTGTGTCGTTTTCGCAGGCATCGTTACTGACAGCGATATCGAGAGAGTCGGTGAAGAGGTCGGGACCCTGAGCAGCGAGGCGAAGCAGATGGCAGTACTCTAACCAAAATAAAGCACTATTTTTCTGGGTATCTGTGGTAGGGGCAGAGGGGTGGGTGCATTGCGATAGCGCGGCCGGGGCGGCGAGAGCGGCCGATGGTGGTTCACTGTCGGCGAGTATCACAAACTCCTTTGCGACTGAGGCCAGAGTGTGATTCGTCCCTGCCGCTGAACTTAGGTCGCCGGCAGAGGCACCGTGCACCGACAAAACTCTTTCGCTGTCGCAGAAAGGATGAGAGAGTCGTTCGCCCGACTCCCTCTGAAGTCGCAGATGTAGCTCAGCAGTACTCAGTGGAGGCCGAGTTGCGATGAGCCGCGCAACAACGCTCGAGGTGGGTGCGCAGTCCCCATCCTTCCTCAACTCCTTAGCACTGCGTACCGAAGCCGCCGCATGATCCTCCTCCGTGAGCACCAGCTGATCCATCGACTCAACGAGGCGAGAGAGAGACACCCAGAAGGGCTCCGGTGGAACTAGGGGATCTGGTGCAGACACACTAGAAGTGTGAACCACGTCTTGAGAGTCAGACCCTCGTGTTTTCTGTCTTTCAGACGTGGTTGAGGGGGCTGTGCAGAGAGCAAGAACCGAGCTCCACACCGCACACGCATCAAGGTCATTTGCA
Source organism: Endotrypanum monterogeii (assembly GCA_000333855.2). Classification (NCBI taxonomy): domain Eukaryota; phylum Euglenozoa; class Kinetoplastea; order Trypanosomatida; family Trypanosomatidae; genus Endotrypanum; species Endotrypanum monterogeii. The sequence continues at coordinate 532,572 of CM007314.1, read as the reverse complement.
GGATTTGGGCAAGGGTCCGAGACCGCGGCCACCCTCAAGGCCTTTTCTGGCTCCTCGGGTTGCTCGACCTCGGTGTCCTTTGCGACTTGGTAAATGCCGTTATTAATGATAGCCTGTCGCGGTTTGTTTTTCATGGCGGCGCGCTGCGCCACGCGTTGCTCGCTGACATCAGTGGTCGCCAGGTACACGGCTCGCACTGTGTGCCGTTGGCCAATTCGGTAAACTCGTGCCAGTGCTTGATCTTCGTTGGTTGCAGTATAGTCACGGTCCACAAGGACAACCACGTGCGCAACTTGCAGGTTGATCCCGCACCCACCGGCTTGGACTGAGAGAATAAAAAAGAGACAACTGGGGTCTTCACGAAATCGCTGAACACTCGCGACACGTTGCTCCTCACTGCTGCTGCCTGTAAGCATCTCAGTGCAGCCTGCCCAACCGCGACTGTGCAGATAATCGACGAGCAGATCCACGCAGTGGAGCCAATGAGTGAAAAGAACCACCTTATGCTGCGCCACATACAAACGTGAGAGAAGCAGATGGAGAAGAAGAAATTTCCCGCTGCAAGCCAAGGTGAGGCCGGCTGCGCCGCAACGACCCCCCGCCTCGTCATTCAGAACAACGCCCTCTCCCGCAGCCGGAGCGATAGAGTCAGCAGTACCGCAGCCCTCCCACGTGACCTCATCGAGGCCGTGACGATGGAGCACCTGTGAAAAAAACGGCAGCAAAAAGGCATGGTTACACAGAAGCTGCGCCGTTGATTCCGAAACGCCGGCGCTGGTAAGCCCCAGGGCTCTATCTTGCCGCACCGCAGAACGCAGGGAACCGTCACGCCCGGCTCTCGCCAGAGCGGGGAGATACCGAAACACCAACTCGCTGATCGCATCAGAGCTCGTGTCTGCTTCGTCGGGGGTCTTTCGAGTATCGAGAGACTGTGATGCCTTGCTTGGCTGAGTCTCTGTTGCCGTAATTGCTGCTGCAGCGCCTTGACAGTGCCCCACACCCTCGCCACACCCCATTCTCACCTCTGGAGAGGCGCTGTTGGGCCCTGCCACGCCAGCGGCATGTTCAGTATCCTCGCTGACTTCATCGCCTGCCTCGCTGCTGCTGCTGCTGCTGGTTTCACTGTGTTTATGCATGGACATGCTGAGCACAGCAGGCGTTCGTCTTTGCTCGCGCAGCATCGACAACAGGCGCTGCTGCATCGCACTCAGCGGGCACCGCAGGTGATGAAAGGTCATGCGGAGGGTCGGATCCACATCCGCCTTTGTGCGTCGCAGCAGAAACGGCCGCAGGACTTGGTGAAGTCGAAGTATAAGGAGCCCTCGCTCCTCCTCTGTGAGCTCCATCTCGCGCGCCTCATACACGCGAAACGGACGGCGGAACACCTCGTCAAACGAGTCCTTGTCAGCGAACACACACGGATTCAAAAAAAATAGCAGCGACCAGAGCTCCTGCAGGTCACTGCTGAGCGGCGTTCCCGTCAACACCAGGCGGCGTAAGCAGCGAAGATTCAAAATACAGCGTGCAGTGGCGGTACCTAGATTAGCTACCGCCTTGTGTGCCTCATCCACGACGAGATAGTGCCACCTAATGCGCGACGCCTCCGCGCCAACACGGCGGACGGCGTGTATTGGAAGGAGAACAACATCATAGTTCTTTGCCTCCCGCACTGGATCGGCTAGCTCCTGGTATACAGCAACACGAAGCGCATGCGAGACAAACTGTGCACACGCCTCCCGCCATTCACGAACAACAGACAGTGGGGCGAGAACCAAGTGAGGGAGGCGCGGACACATGGACTGAGGTAGTGTTCTGCCAGTGCCGCTGCACTCGGTCGTCTCGACTCTCCTGTTCTTGAGGTAGAGGAAGAAGGCGAGAGTCTGAATGGTTTTGCCAACCCCCATTTCATCTGCCAATATACCGTTGATGTGGTTGGCATCGAGAGAAGCAAGAAAACGAAGCCCATCCATCTGATGCGGAAGCAGGGTTGCGTCCAGGCCAGCCGGCTGTGTCTCCACGAATGCATCCACGCTATGTATAAGCTTGAACTCATTCTTAGTGGATGTTACGTACGCCCGGAAGCGCCTGTAATCACTGCTGTCGTCACGCACCTCCTTACCCGTGCAGGAAACGTCGCCCAATTTAGAAATGGTTGCAGTCGCTGCCGGCGTCGTCGAGATCGTTTTTGCATCGATAGCACCACCACAACCACTGTTTGCAGCGGCAGGGTTGACGTGGGACTGAAGGCACAGACCAATGCGTCGCATAAAGTCCTCCGTCCTCTCCATTATGTTGAGAAGGGAAGAAACCTTCAGCAAACTAATGTGCTTAGCGAATGCCTCCGCGTCATTCGAGCGGAGCGCAGTGAGCCGCGCCCGTGCCTCAGCCTCGTTGTGTAGCGTCCAGTACTTACCCAGCTCCTTCTCAATATCCGATGGGAGCACAAGTGCCTTTGGCACGCCCCGTGAGGCAGAACCGAGGACAGGCGGGGGTACCCCAGAACGACTACTCCTTTTCGGTGTTGTCGCTATTGAAGGCAGAGAAACATCCGGGGTCGGGCAACGCACAAACCAATCATTGTAGAGATGCACGCCAGCCCACTGGCGCATCGGGATTGTCGCAAGAGAGGAAAAAAAAGAACATGCAGGCGGAACCGACGTAGCTGAGCTGTCTGCGAGCAGGTGTGTCTTGCAAGCCATGGCAAGGGCATTGAGCATCGCCTCCTGTTCTGCAACAGCATTCATGAAGATCCCCATACCTTCGTGGAGCGCTACTTGGCGGGCCGCCGTCGTAGTCTCAGGTGCTTTTGCAGTCGAACACTGTGCAGGCTGAAGTAGATGAGCGCCGCGACCTACCGTGCTGTCGTCGCCTAGCAAGTAAGCACGCAATTGACGCCCCGTGACGGCGGTGACCGCCTCTTTGGCCACTTCAAAGAAAACCGCTTCCAGCTCCGAGGCGATGCCGTGAACGTCGCTGCGGCGTGCGGTCGGTTTCACTGTCAACGTATCCCCGCTCGCTTCATGAGACTCTGAGGCGGAGGCCTCTTCCAGGGAGTAACCCAAACGGAAAAAACGCAGATGGTGCAGGCGTGCTTGTGCATCTTGATGTGGAATAGCCCCCTCACGCTTCATCAGCTCCTGGGAACAAAGGCCCCTCGCCCTCACCGCGGTGACACCCGTGGGTTCGTGTGAGGGCAGATCGTTGTGCTGTTGCGTGTCGTTGGGGGCAGCAGCCACATCTCCGCTAGACCGCGACCATCGATTTCCCCCCTTTTCGGAAGGTGGCACACACACTGGCAAAGCAGGAGTCACTTCATCATCACGTCGACTGAACGAAGAATGCCGTACCTCCCCTGCTTTCTTTGTCGGTCCGTGAGAAAATAAATTGACTCCACCCATTCTCTGCAGCGCAGCGCAGAAAAGGCCATGGGTGCTGACGAGAGGAGTCTCCACGGGCATCAAACATATGACGTGGCAGAAAGGAAGAGGGAGGTGACCCTAAGAGCGCAGCCCTGCGCCGAGGAGAAGCAACAACAACAAAAAAAAAAAAGAAGAGAGAATGGCACGTATTGATGATGGATGCAAAGAAACATGAGATGAGCTCCTGTGAAAGAAAGTGCATGCACCTGTTTGCCTGGAGAAGGAATAGGGAGCCACCTAGGGGCGGGCGGGGATCACGGAGCACGGGTGGATCGCTCCCCTCCAACCTCTCTCGCCGATGATAAACGTTTACACGTGGAAATAGAAACACGACGAAAAGATAGAGCACCCCGAAAGAGGTGCTCAGGTTAGAGCCTCGAACATCAGCACGACTGCAGGGATGCAAGCCTTTCCTTGCGTAGAGAAATCAGGGGAAGTATGCAAATAAGGGCTGGTGGTCACTGCTATTTTTTTTTTACTTTGTTTGTTTTGCTTGTTAATGCCTCTCATAGAGCTGCACCTACGTGTGCGTGTGCCGAGGGTGTCGAAGCAGCAGTATGCCTTCCTGGGTGACCTATCGTCAAAATAGGGTTTTTTTGTAGAAGAGCATCACCTCTCTTCTGTGCGGCGTCGCGTCGGCTTTTCCTTGTGGTGGAATACACCTTAACACCACAAGGTTTTCATTCACGTTGCTTTGACATACAGCACAGCACAGCACTCCCCCTCACCTAGTCTTCATCCCCATTGCCTCCAACCCACTCGACCCCCTCTTACCTCCCCGCTCGATAGGTGTGCGTTAGTCACTGAAGCGGCTGGTTACTCAACTGGTTCTTCCCAGCTTAACGCATTACTAAGGCGTGGAGCGGCGAAGTATTTTTTTTTTTTGAGGGGGGGGGGGGGGCGTTGCACCTGCACGTATGTATGAGGGAGGGATGGCATTTATTGCAACGGTACTTTAGAGACTCACTGGCAGACGACCAGACGAAACAAAAAAAAAGAGAGAGGCAAGCGCACTCACACACACAGTGGTACACCCCGCAACGCCGGCTTGACGGAGGGAATCGAAGTGTTACACGAATGTTCTCCTGTTAGTACGTATATATATATATATATATATATGTGTGTGTGTGGAGAAGGAAGAAAAAAAAGGGAAGGAAGTTGACGTGCGGATGGACGGCAACATCTGAACTGTCACCACAACGTAGAGACGGTACACGCTGACAATCACGCAGACGGAAATGTTCGACAGCACCGCCCTCAGCACGTGAAGAGAGAGAACAGAAAGCGGGGTGGAGGCAGGAAAGGGAAAGGAAAAAGGGGACCGAGCTGATGACTACTTCCTCTCCCGTCCCCCGCCGAGAGACAGCGGTGAATCACCCGGACACGGTGACTAATGTGTAGAGAGAAAGAAAAAGAACCCCTCTCGGTCATCATCATCAGTGAGATGAAGTGCAGAGTGCCATTACCAGAATTTAAAAAAAAAAAAGAAAGGGGGGTTCATTCACTGGTATATGGCGAGATCAAATCACAGCTACACCATGATGGACACCCACCTACCCCACCATCACCCTCGCCCTACCTACTCCCTTCTGTGCGACGTAAAAATGTGGCAGGCACTAAAACACACGTGCGAAAGCCTCCTCCTCTCCATCTACAAAAGCCGACGCTTCTTCGCGGTATTCATGTACGGCTGCAGCACCCACTCCGTCTCTGCATCAGCCATCTCGAGTGTGCCGAGCACGACGCGGTACGGGGTCAACTCGAACCGAGGGCCCACCTCGGTCAGCTCCACCTGTGTCCTGCCTTTCTCCCTCTTGTAGGTGTGATGGCGAAAGCTGATGAAATCATTTTCGTTGTCAAAGGTCAGTACTCGGGTTGCGTCGGCCTTCGGCACGGGAAAGAGATAGCGCAGCACGTCCTTTATCCGTAAGCCCAGCTTGGTAGAGAAATTCTCGAAGATGAGGTGTGGGTACTGCTCTGACATTGTCCCCACGCCCTCGATGTCGTGGCGTGCTACGAGGTTGTGAATTGTGAAGGTCACAGTGGGGCCTAATGGGAGATGAGAGACAATCAAGCTATCTGGAACTCCCTGCGACTCCTGCAGCACCACGACATCTGTATAGTTCTCCTTGCGCACGGCATCCATGAGTTGATGGACGCTGAGATTACCGCGATTCATACGCACGGCATTCGGCACGATAAGTCGCACTTCCTTAGCAAACTCCAGCAGTTTCTGTGACGCGTTTCGAGACGTCGTGACGAGAACGTGTGGGTCCTCCTGGCCCGCGTTGGCGTATTCGTCATCCACAGTTGTCGTCAAGTTCCGAGTCTGCGCATCATCGAGCTCTGTGAATTTCTTTAGTGCCATTGCATCCTTCCTGAGGTGCCCAGGCAGTGGGGTTGCCGTATCCAGCGCATTGCGGAACTGCTCCTTGCGCAGGTGAATCGCCTCATGGACACGCTCGTGCTGCTTGCGTTCCAGAAACTCTTTACGTGTACGAGCAACACTGCGTCGCATTATGATAGTCAACAAAGATGCTTTCTATCAAAATAATTGAGAAATTTCTTGTTTAAGAAGAAATGAACACAGTGGAGGACAACTCCGACACTCACAGCAATACAACGCAACCTCTGAGTGGCTTTCTGATACCCCCTCCCCCCAAAAAAAAACCTGTCTGTGTTGCAATATATATATATATATATATATATATTCTGAGAAGAAACCAGTGCGCTCACAGTGCCTTCTTGTCCCAAAACACCCAATCAAACCTCTTTTTATTATTATTATCTTGTGTGTGTGTGTGTGTGTCTTAGGTTGGGACCGCACCTTTTCTGTCTGGGGTTTCCTTTTGCGTTCCGATTTGGCAGTGGCTCGTTTCCGCACGCATAAGTGACTTGGAAAACCACAGCATCAGCGGAGAAGGAGGCGGCGGCGGCGGCGGCGAGTAAGAAATAAAAAAGGGAAAAAGAGGCGTTTATATGAGGTGAGAGAAAGGGATTGCAGATCAAGTAGCAGTGATCACGAAAAGTGGTATCGGCATCAGTGGCGGCGTGAAGGAATGAAGAAAAAAAGTAAGAGAAGAAGATACTTATAATGTCACCGAGCTCTCCGCTGAGGCATAACTCAGCAGTTCGATTCTGCAAAATCATTTGCGTTGACCACCCCGTATGTCTATATATACATATATATATGTGTGTGTGTGTGTGTGTGTGTGCACGTGTGTGCCTGATCAAACAAAGCATGTGTAGAGGTCAAGCCCGGCATGTGATCAGGTGTTGTTGTTCGCTGTTGAAGATGCAGCGGCCCCTCTTTACCGGTGGTATCGTTTTCTGATATCACATGCTTCCCCCAGAAACCTTCTGCATCTCTCTCCAGCCGCACATCGCTACCGGATCTCCAGAGACTCACAGCCCTGACGCAAGATCACCGTGGGAGCCTTGTGGGAACGCGCCATACACCTGTGTGCTTTTCGCCTTTTTCATGCAAAACACAGGAAGCGTGATTAGCTTAGCTCTCCCCCGTGTTCACGGCATGCGTGGCAGTAGACTTGTAATTTTCGGAGCTGCTCCAGAGTGGTCTGTGTCCCTGCTAGGGCCGCAAACGGTGCAGAGCACTCCAACGACGCGCCGTCACGCACCACGGCAACTGGGTCCCCGGCACGCCCACCACTGGCCGCACCTCCTCCCTTGGTGAGTGTCTCTGTCGTCAACTTTAGGTAGTGAAGCACACAAGCGGGATGGTATATGTGCTGACACGCAAAGACAACCACCTGGTGTGCAACTATCTGACGACAAGCTGAACACCGGAACACTGCTCCAGACACCTCTGCAGAACTCCCAGCTGGATTTGTGGATTCAGTAGCAGAAAGGGAAGCACCACCACCACCCCTGGCAGAAGAGTCGCCGTCAGGTGAGCTTCGGCATCGACCCATTGTGATTGCCTTTGTGCGACGCTTGAGTAGCTGCCCATAGTAGCCCATTAGATCCCTCTCCCCAACTTTGGCCACCGTGGAAAGAAAGCCGATCTCCTCTGTCATGATATGTGCTATGGAGGCAATGCTAGGCCCCGCGCGGAGGATGGGCTCACGGCACGGAAGCTTTGAGAGAACAAATCCCACATCCAAGGCTGGATGCTCCATAAACTGTGGCTCTGCTAGCGTCCGGAGAAGATCGCCGAGGAGGTTGAGCGGCACCACGCACTGAGGCGGGGGGGCGGATATATTTTCGAGCGAAGCCGCGTCGCAGGATGATTGCCGCTGCACACCCTCCTCACCATGATAGGGTGGGGCGTCGTCGCTGAGGCGACCCTTGGAGACCACCACACTCTCGGGAGGTATTTGCCGCGCCACGCTGCTGAGCACCGCCGGCACACCATTCGCCTGGCATAAGTCCTCTAACGACACACGGTATTGCTGTGCAATCAGTGCGTATGTCTCATTAGGCTGTGTCGCGTGCATAATGTAGCGCACCTGGACACCGCACCCCTCCGGGGTGTCCTTGGTGTGATGAAGGAGACATGTTGGCAAACTCATATTATATGCTACGGTATAGTCAACCAGTCGCGCGAACAGGGCCGACTGCTCCTCGCGGTCTGGGACGGAGATGACAAACTTCAACGCGTGCGGGAGGTCGTGCATCTTCTCGACAAGGATACGCAGTGCCTCGTCCTCGCGACCCATGCGAAACAGCAGAAAGATCTCTTCCTCGAGGAAGTGGTGTTTGTGACAGAGTGCATGCAACTCACGGATGCGCTCAATATACATGGACATCTGTTTAAGGAATGGAAGCAGGGACGGGCGGTCGTGGTCGATATAGAGCGTCGCCACCAGCTGGGCGTGTTGCTTCGCTAGCTGGAGGAACACCTTTGGGTATTTCTCCTCCACGAGCTTTAGGTAGCGTAGCAGGTGCCACCGATCGTTATGCTCCAGACGGCACACAACAGACTCAGCGCACAGTGGATCCCGCGCAAATCCATACTGTGAGGTGTCCAAAGGTAAGGGCGAAGATCGCACGGCAGCACCGCCTGGTCCGACAGTTGAGGCAGAAGACAATGCGGCGCCATCACCACCCGCTACAGTGCTGTGACTGGACGACTCCGACACATGCTCCAAGAGTAGCTGCAGCGTAGCCTCCTCTCTGCTGTGCAGCAGCTCCGGAAGTAGCTCGACAGCCTTATGTAACAGTTGCTCGTCACGGATAAGGCTGAACACCTCATGGTCAGTACGTGGTGACGAAGGTAAGTGTAGTAGCACTTGAAGGGCTTCCTCGTGTCGACCGGCACATCGAAGAAGAAGACCGTAGCTTGCCACCAATGACCACCTCGACGTCCGACTCATCGGCGGAGCTGCGGCAGTAGCAGCCGTAGGCCCTGTGTTCGTCTGAGAAGGTGAACACGGTGTTTCATCCACAGATCCCGTCTCTGCCTCACCGCTTTGAGGGGTAGTCGATGAAGCAAGAGTCTGTGCAGCGGCCGGCACATGTTTTTGATTAGTGGTGGCAGCAACAAGTGTAGAGCTTGCATCACCCGCCGTCTTCCCCTCCGCCCCCCAAGGTTTATCACCCGTCACCTCGACCTCCCCATCGTCGCTGTCCTGGCATTCCCACCAGGCGGCTGCGGCGCACTGCTGTCGATACACCGCCTCCGTCGCCTTGAGAAGGACCGGCACGGTGAAGAGCGAGTGAAACTTATGCAGTGCAGCGTTGAAAAGGCTCGGATCTTGACGGAGGCAGCGCAACAGCACCAAATCGTAATACTCCCTCTGGATGGGTATTTGCAGGGTGGCGACTGGAAGAGGGGAGGATCGGTCCGTGGAGACAGCTTGGTCAGTGTGAGTGTCGCTGTATTCCTCCGTGGCGGGTGGGCTGGGCAGCCTGTACTCGGTGGATGCACCTGTGCTAGCTGGCAAAAGCGCTATGAGCCGCCACGACTCACCGCATGTGTCCAAGCGGTAGATCCACTGCTCCCATGTGGAGCTGTTCTCACGCGGGACGACCTCAGGGAGTAGCTCGATTATTTTCAACAACGCCCCCTCCTCCCTGTTACGGCTCTCAAAAAGATGCATAAGCCATTGATGTCCAATTTTCTCCAAGACATGCCGCCGTAACTGACGCGCGTGTGTCGATGCATACCGGTAAGCCTCCTCGAACAGAGCTGAGCGCAATAAAAATTCAACGTGGTCATCAATGTCGGACGGTATCGCCTTCACGATTGTGTCAACAGAGAGGATGAAGTATTGTGTCAGGGGAGACGGGGCTAAGGGATCTGGTGGCAGGGCGACTTGCTGCAACGATGCCCGAGCCCCCCGCCGCGTTGTGAGCGTCGGCGGCAACCCGAGGTAGGCGAGGCGAAGCTGCAATGGATGAATGAAACGAACTGGCATCCTGCCACGGTAGACATCTGTCAACGCATCACGGCTCACAACGCGTACCTCCAAGTCCTTCATCGCGCCCTCTGTGTCACGGTCAACTATGGCCGCCAGCACCACGTACCGCTGAGGACCGTATGGGGCAATACCACAAACTCGGTATGGGAACACGGTACCGCTCGGCCGCAATGGATGTGGGGTACGTGCCACTGCGTGGTATGGTGCTCGTACAGTTGCACTTGAGGTAGTGGCTGGGTGTGACGATGGGAGCATAGAAACATTGACAAAGGTTGCACGAGACGGAGACGCCACCAGCGACGGATCTTGCCGCTCACCCTGCGAGGTGACCGCAGCTGGTGATGACCCCTCACTGGAATTGGAAACACCGGCCCCCCTCCCATCACCGATGCGAGAAGCTGCGTACAGGTGAACCTCCTGTACCACGTCTCCCCACCCACACAGCAAGGCGGCCGTGGGGCCAGCCCCGCAGGCCGAGCCCTTCGATGAATTATATTCCCACCGCAGTGTTGGTGGGTACAAAGAATTGTGCGGGGTGAGGCTGGGCAATGGCATGCGGTGCACCAGGGCCTCTCCCTTTGTGTCGTACAGAGTGAGCTCGACATCCGAAAGCCACGCAACAACGTCACTCGCCATCCCACGACACCAGCGGACTTTGTGAATGCGACCACGTCCCTCTTGCAAGATTTTAATGCGCCGACTGTTGCTCCACAGAAGACCTTTGGTGAGGAGGAGTACCTTCGATGCCCCGCCGCAAACCATTGGAGAGCTGTCCATCTTGTGGTAGTGGGGGTGGAGGGCGACAGACTCCATTGGGCCGCTCAACTCGGCCATCCATATATCCTTCAATTCACGACGACTTTGAACTGTGACGTACCCGGCTTTGTCGCATGCCGCGATGTAAAGCTCGTTGATGCTGCAGTCCACATCACAGATCGGTTCTTGGTGATTTAAATACACCTCCTTCAGCTTACCTGTGGACGGATCAACAACTGCCACAGTGCCCTGGTTCGTGCCGATCACGAGGATCTGAACAAATGCCTCGATCACCATGATTCGGTGATCCTTCAGCGCCTCCTCATCGAGTGTGTAGCTGAGAAATCGCAACAAATCCTCCTGCAGGGACATAGAGGCTTTCGCTGAGACTCGGTCGTCCGCCGCGTCACCGCTGCTACGACAGCTGTCGCTATCAGCAAGCACCTCATCCTCTTCGTCGTACGCACTGTCATAGTCGTAGTATGTAGTGTAGCTATCAATTTCGGTGCCGTCTATATTGTGCTGGTGGTCTGTCTTTCCACCGATACAGGGGGAATCATGTACAGTGGAATGGCAGCGGCCACCAGACACTCTTTTTTCGAGAGTATGATGAGAAGCACAAGCACTTCTGGCTTTTGTTTCACTGCCGTCGTCGCAATAGTTAAACGCTGGGGACCCAGGGCTTTGGCTGTCCGCAAGAGGTGGTGACGGCGAAGACGAGGACGAGCTGGGGCTTCCGTCACCACCTGTCCCGTGTGCTGAAAAAGCGTGCGTGTGCATGCGTATGAAGTCGCTTGCAACCAAGCCTTTGGGTGAACAAAAAAAAAAGTCGAGTGAGAAAATATATGCAGATATAGAGGGGAAAAAACGCCACACAAGAGAACCCCCGTGCGTTACGCGTGAGAGGAAAAGAGGGGCGCGGCTACGTGAAGTGGCCCTATAATAGTACCTATGATTCGGCAGAGGACCGTGCAGCAGTCACCGACCACTATGCACACGCCCATTGGTATCACCCTTCACAAGACATGATGGCCGTGAAGGAGGAGAGGTGCATGGGAAATATAAGGAAAACCGGGCGGGGGAAAGAAGAGCAGAAACAGGTATACACAATGAGATGGATGCTCCAGGGGAGGGGGGACAGCACACTGCCTGAAGCGGGGCCTCCACCAAGCATCCGTCATGGTCCCTTCCTCAACCGCGGGGTTTGAGAAGTTGGGAAATGAGGGTGGGAAAAAAAGGACTCTACTCGGCATGTAGATATATATATATATATATATATATGTACTAGGAAGCAAGGCACATTTCGAGGCTAGGAAAGAAACAAACGAAAGGCGGTGCAACTCTCCTGCCTCTTTTCTTATCTACGCATGTCGACGCCCGGTGGCAAGCTCACAGAAACGCTCAATAATTAACATCAGAAGGTGTCACCTTTGTACTTCCTACCCCTACCCTGCAAGGTGCACCTGTCTGTCTATGTGTGTATATCTGCATATGTTTATGTTGCCGTTTTCGCTTTCGTTCCAAAATGGAGCCCACCGCACGTCTCCGCAAAGCAGGAAAAGACATGACCCTGATTCGACGCTTTGATACCCACGTGTTGCCAATCTCGTGTCCTTGGAGGGGAGCAGAGCAGCTTCACAAATCTCCTCCACATTCCTTCTGGACCTCCAGCACCACCGCAACGCACATGCACACACACACAAAAGGGGTAGCCCCAGCACCTTGCTTACTTCAGTGCAGTGGCCTTCGCAAAACTGAGTCTTCTCAGCCCCAACCGACAGGGGTGGAAACAGACAAAACAGAAGAATGAGTATAAGAAATCGAGACCTCGAAAGGCGTAGGTAGAGAAGCGCAGTCGGCCCCCTGGACGCACCCAACAGGGAGCATCAACTCTCTACATGCATCATGTACGACTTCTTTCCCAGGAGCACCGTCTCCAGAAGCCCTTGTTCCACATCGCGTCGCTGCATCGTCAACACAGAGGACGGCGTCTGTCGCATCAACTCCAAGTGATCTTCCGCCTGTCTTCGCCGAGACATGTCGGCCTCCATCGCATCCCTGTGTACTAGAGTCTGGTGCTGCTGAAGCAAAAGATTCCGGTAGCTGTACTGGAGAAGGAGCGATGAGAGAATCACCTGCTCACGACGCATCGCCTCACAAGTTTCGCTGGCAGTCGCAAGCTGCACGTTTCCCCGCTGGAGAGAATCCGCATCGGCGCCTAGCGACATTGTATCTACACCACTCTCCTCCGTTCCGCTCGCGACACCGTCGCCCGCATTCCCAATGTCGCTGACTGGCCCAGGCTTCTCGGCATCGCCGCCGCTCGGATTTTTTGAATCCCCCGTGGCATTCTCCGATGCCCTCGATATCAACTGTTGGTGAAGGTCACCGAGGCGCTCCAGGGCAGTCGTGAGTTGCTGCCGCAGGTCTTCCCTCTCTCGCTCGACCTGGCGCAGCTGAGCCCGCCACGTGTCGTTGGCGGTGGAAACGTCAGCGACAGGGACGACCATCGCGGCCACTTGGCGCTGGAGAATGCCAACCTGCCTCTGTAGGTTATCCCGCTGCAGCCGCGCCTCATCCAGCTCATGCTCTAATGCCAACACACGGTCGACTGACCCGTTGGAGACAAAGGAGCTGTTGAACTGAGAGACGTCGTTGTTGCCGACTCCCTGAAGGCGGTCCTGACCTAGCGTGAGAACCATTACACGCGACTGTAGCTCCTCCACCTGTATTTCCAACTCCGCGCGCGCCTTCATCTGTGCTGCAAGCTTATCCTCTGCCACCACAAGCTTCTGCAGCGCCTCGCGTCGCTCTTCTGACCGGACAATGACGCCCTCTTCGGCTGACTTGAGGCGACGGCGCAGCGCCTGCAAAGACATTTCATGGGCTGCGGCAGCCTCCCTCAGTGCAGTGATCTGCGCTGATTGCTCCTCAACACGCGCCTTTAGGGCACTGATCGTCTCGTCCTTCTGCGCACAGCGCCGCTGCCACAACGATAAAAAATCACTGCTGCTCCCACCCTCACCTTCGCCAGTGCCGCTCTCCATTGTCGAGACCCCGGCCATAGCGGTCACAGCGGGCGATTCTCTCGCCTGATCAGCAATCAAGAGCCGATACTTTCCCTCCGCGATCTCCCGGTCCTCATTGCTAAGCCGATAGGCGTCCCGCAGCGCGGCCAATTGCGCCTTGACTTCAGTCAATTCGCTTCGTAGCTGATAAGTAGCGTTGCGGTAGTAACCCTCGTCTTCCTCACCTGCAGCGGCGCGCGAGTGGGCACCGTTGAAAGAGTGGGGTGAGGTAGAGGCAACGCCGGCGGTGCCGCTTGTAGTTATCGAGGAAACAGATACAGAACTGCCGCCAGTGAACTGGGAGTGGTTTGGGGTGTGAAGATGCGCAGTCGAGCCAGGCGTTGCCTGCGCAGATCCGGAAACACCTCTTCGAGGGGGTTTCAGCTCGTGGGTCCGCATGATTTCTTTAACCCAATCAGACAACACTACCTGCACCTGTCGAGGAAGCGCTTTGACCTCACCCAAGACGGCAGGTACGCCACTGAGCACCACAAGTGTGACGACGACACCTGCTAAGCCTGTCAGTTGCTGGAGCTGAACGGCTTTTCTTTCGGCGGAACTCAGACCCGAAGCGTCTGGCAAACCGGCGAGCACTGCTGCATCAAGCCCTTGTGTGACGGGCGTCGAAGATGCCGTGCACATTGTCTCCTGTGTGTACGCGCTGATGCTGCGCAGTAGCACAAGCATGTTGCGTTCCCGTCTCCGCTCATCCACCTCGGGTACCGTCACTGCGGAGAAGGAAAAGGATGCGCTCTCATCGGTGGGGTCAGAGCACGTGAACGGAAATGCGTCGGGGGCAGCCAACCGCAGCATCAAATATAATGTGACGCCGTCAGAAAGCTGTGTCAAGTTGGCAGGGGAACAGCCGGGCGTGCTCGACGGGACGAGGGGCAACAGTCGGCCCGTGAGCGCCAACACGGCCGCCTGGCGCTCCTGGTTCGACATCGCCGCTTGCAGTGGGGAGAGGGAGGGAGGGCCGAAAAAGTGAATCGCTTAGCGTCAAACAGTGCGTCTTTGTTTGAAAAGAAATAGAATTTTTTTTTTTTGGGGGGGGGGTTGACCACGGCAATAACAAAAGATGAATAGCAGAAGAGACGACTGTGTCCGCGGAGGGAGGAGGGCGGGGGGGGGGGGGACTGGAAAAAAAAAAAAAGACGTCACTGGTGTCTGCAAACGAAGACAAACGAGACACCCTGGAAAGCGTGCAAGAGGGCGAGAAGAAAAAATCAATGCCAAGTAAAGAGGTAATGAAGATTTTCTTTTTCATAAAAAAAAAAAATAAGAGAGCGAAAAGTTACCCGGCAAAAATCTCTCATTCAAACGCAATCACTCGGGAAAGAAGAGTACAGATAAAAGGGAATAAACAATAACAGCAGCACCGGGGGGGGGGGGGGGGGGGGGCAGTGGCCCGAGAGGCCCCAACAAAGAGTACTCACACGTCCTGACGACAGCAAGCTTAATTTCCGACCTACAGAAACAATGGAAAGGGAGAGAGAAATTGCGTTTCAAATAAGAATGGGGGCGGGAACTCCCCTCGCACGTTCTCTCTTAAATTGATGTGCAACGTGTGCACCAGCTGAACACGCGCAGGACAAAAATGAGTCGAGTAAGGGGGAATGAAATATGTCAAGGAAAATAAAAATGGTTTCCTTTTCTGCTGTGGCCGTGGCGGTGGTGACGTTGTTGTTGCTATTGTGGCCTCGACGATGGGCACTCGCAGACTATGTTAATATAAAAGGAAGAGATTTCTTCGCCCACGTCACTGGTAGAAGATTCCTTCGGTATGATATACACTCACCCTCCCACTTCTTCCTCTCCTCCCCGGCTTTTGACGAACAGAGCCGCAGATGTGAAAGCTCAACCTACTCTTTGATATGCGACTGCGCCGGATACTGTCACGGAAGGGAAAAAAAAACAGATTGAGAAATAAAAACGAAGGAAGAGAAAAGCAGTGACACGAGATTGTGACTCTGGAGGTGTTGCAATGGCCCCGCCCTCCCCTCCTGCTCCCCCCCCCGCCAACGCAACTAAGATGGTGCAACGCGTTTGTTGACGGGAGGAGACCAAAATACATGTGGGTGACGGCGGCAATTACAGTTCACCTTCATTACGCAGGCGGCTACTCTCCCCCTAGCCCCTTGGGAAAGTGAAGACGCCGAGTCCCCCAGCTCCATACACTGGTTGACTGCACCCGTATAGAGAACATTTTTTTTCTAGTGGTGATGAATAGAGTCGCACATGGCGTACGTGAACGCATGCGTCACACCATGCGCGGTGTAGAGGGAAGAGGGGGGGAAGTCACCTATATGTATATATATATATATATATATATATATATGTGTGTGTCTTGTGTGGTCGTACGTACCCAACCTTATTCTCGTACCCGTTTACCCCTTTTTTTCCCCCTTCGTCTTATTTTTCGTTTTTTCGTTCGTAACGTAAAACTATT
>CM007314.1:503029-516477 GCA_000333855.2 Endotrypanum monterogeii | reverse complement strand
CACACCACCTACACACTAGTTTAGTAAACGAAGTAGGAAGGGTAGGGGGGGGGGGGGAGGGGTAGGGAGGTGGTGGTCGGAGACCAAATTAGAAAGGAGATCTGTCAGAAGCGCCGGGCGAAGAAGATATACATATATATATATATATATATATATATATACATTAGCCCGATAGCTCGAACACGCCCCTCACATTTCTATGCCCAACAGCTTTTTTTTGTTTGTTTGTTTTCCTTCAAAGTGGAAGGTGTTATAGCACCCGTTAGCTGGGGAGAGGGGGGAAGGGATGCGCAAGTCTACACCATGTTGCGCTTTGAATCAGTGGGCAGGCCCACCGTCATTTCACCAAGACCCGAGCTAGCCGCCGCCGTCTCTCAACGGGTTCATCACTCCCTGGGTACGCTCAGATAGCTGAGAAGCGGGGGCTTTCGCTGCTTCCTGGACGTCTTCGATGCTCCAGCACGGTGCTGTAGCAAGCACTCTTGCGATGGCGCTTCGACCGCGCTGGTTATCAAACCACAAGGAAGCAATGGCAGTGGCTGCCAGATAACGACGACGATGCGCTTCCGAGTCATTTGCTATCACTTGCATCGGTAGCATGTCGGCCTCCGCCTGCTGTGCGGGAGAGCCACCGCACACGGTCGTGTCCATCTCCAGCAGAGAACTATCCATCGTTAGAGCCCTTGAGCGACTCGTACCGTCTCCCAACAAACGGGGCGACCGGGGCACAGCAGGAGCGCTGCCCCCACCCGGCGCACAACCCAATACAGCTCTTGATAATATTTCACTCACCACGGATGCATCGCCGGCTGTATCGCAATGGGCACGGCCAGCCGTGATGGACAACGGCTCCTCACCGAGGCGCGCCAAGCCACGGGCGTAGACGCACATTTGCTTCGCCCAGTCAACCTCAGTCTTGCTCGCTAGATCAATGACATCGTCGCGCAGCATCACTTCCGGGCAAGCACCGCCACGAGAGGTGACAGCCGTGCCGCCAGTCCTACCTGGTGACGGCGGTGTGGTGACGGGCCGCTTTGAGCTCAGCGTGGGCGATGACTGGGGACGCCATTCGATCAGTTGACTCACCGTTGTGAGTCGCATGCCAGCTGCCTTGAGGGTTAATAAGACACGTGCATCTTGGCAGAGGGCTGACTTCAGAGAATCAGTGAAACAAACATTTCGAATGGCAAGTAAAGCAAGAGTGGCGGCCGCGGCATGCGATGAGGAGGCTGGAGCCCCAGCAAGCTCCAGCAGAACGCTGAACAAGTCTGACTCTTGAAGAAACAACTTGGCAATCGAAACATGCGACGACAGCGCTGCCACTAGACGTAGCCAGTGCAACGGCACAGCGAGCTCACGCCCGTGACACCGCAGATCGCGATCGCACTCCACGACGGCACGAGCCAGGTACTCCACACCGCGGTGCTTCATAAATGTAGATAGAAAGACGGAGGCCGTCGGCGAAATGGATGAAGCATTTTCGGTATCGACTTGGAACCGCAGGGCACACAGTGCTGCGCATACATCACAGCCAACAACACCAACAATGTCGCGCTCTGTGGATAGAGCAGCCTCGCCATAGGGAGCAGAACGCAACGGCGGAGATGCTGACCGGAAACAGCGAGAGCGATTTTGAGGTGTCCGTGTCAGGGAGTTCGCGCAGCTGCTCGACCTGATACTGGAACTGGAGTCCGCACCAGCCCACCGGCTCGGCATGTGAAACATCAACGCCAAAAGACGGCCAAAGAGAGTGCGGCCAAGTGGATCCCCTGTACTGGCGATCTCGGCAAGGATGCAACAACGGCCCTCGTAGGTGTCGCACATACTCCGCAATGCACGCACGACCGTGGACTGCAACTGTTCAACGCACATAGCGTCACACAAGACGGCACACAACGTTTGCCGTTGATCTGCAGTGAGAAGTAGCTGTGGTTGTACGGTGTTGTGCTTCTCATCCCCTGTAGCTGGGTTTGAGGCCTGTGCGCTATCCTCCACGATCACCCCTGTGCAAGACACGAGGCTAGTCAGCAAGGATACCAGCACTTGGAAGTACTGCAGCTCCCTCGCAGCCTTGTTGGCATCGGTTTGCTGAGGAGATGAGCGGCGGACACTGCTATGGCCTCCGCGTTTCGCTGAGTTTGATGCCGCCATCACATTTTCTTTGAGGCAGGCGACAATGCGCTTGAGGGAAGCGATGTTCGTATCAACCCATCCGTTACTCGATGTGGTTGCGTACACGGCTGCGCTTCGCACGCGCCGCAGCAGACGACACTGAAGTCCGCTCACACACGGAAGACGCCGTAGCGACACACACGCAGCGAACAACGCGGCCCCAGAAGCCTCCAGAACGCCCAGCTTCTCGATTGGACAAGCATCTACGACCGCCGACACGAGTGATGCAGCCAAGCACCGTGCGCGTTGTGAAATACTCGGAGACATCTCCCGCATTGCGGACAAGGCGCCAAGGCAAATGTCCTCCACCAGCGCCGTATCGTCGCGGGTAGCGAAAAGACTGCAGTGTACTCGCGTCCCGCGAGCGACGTCACCCTCCACCTTCGCAGAGTTGACGTACGAGCCCATCAGCCAAGACGTTCCCACACGACTGGCCCACTCAATGGCCACCTGATAACTCAAGACAAGCGCCGACGGAGGAGCCCACGACACTAGTAGACGTGTAACGTCACCGCAGCCGCTCTCCACCGCGAGTGCGGCCTGGAAGCGCTTCGACAGCAATGCGACCACTTCCGGTGGCGTCGGCAGCTTTAATGCTGCGGCCACCGCTTCAGATAAAAGTGCAGTACCCAGTGACGCGACTTGCACCTTCGTCACTGCATCCTGTAGCAGCTCCTCCAGAGCGCGGAACAAGGTTCCCGTAAAGCTATACTGTAGCGCGATCTGCTCCGCGGCAGTTAGTGCCCGCATGGATGCATCCCTCGCGATGCCACCGCCCCCCCAACGAGATACGCAGGGAGAAGCATCACTTGAATGTTTAAAGGCGCTACAGATACGCGTGAGACGTCTGTTGTCCGCAGTAATGCTTTGCAGTAGCCCCACCCACGCGGATGTCGACAGCGCGCCAGCTGGGCAAAGCGGAAGCGTGGCAGGCTCCTCTACTGTCGTCGATTCCTTCGTAACGTTGCCTGGGGGTGATGGTGATGGCTCGATGGAGCTACTTTTATGCCCGTGAGGCGCGCCACGGCGACGGCGACGCGCCTGAAGATAAGTCTGCAGGTGTATGGCAAGCTGCAACAAAGCATTCACTGCGTAAGCGCTCCCTGTACTGGTGCTACGCCTCCCCACCGCTATCGTGGCTAACAGCTTTCGAGACAAGGGACTATCGTCGAAGTGGAAATACTCATTCAGCAACTCTGCAGTGGTGGGCAATCGACGCCGCGGTGGAGAAGATGCTGCCGCCAACTCCCTACGCGAAGACGCCCCTTTCTGCTTAGGTGTCTCGGCATCCATCAACAATTTGATGACCACCGTTAGCCACTCCGCAGCCGCTGCCGCTTCCCATTGCGCGGCCCGGGGCCCGTAGTCCAATACACACGAAACAGCGGCGCTAGCGAGCGAAGGCATGTGTCTGAGAACCGTCAGCACCTCCTCCAGCCGCCGACTTGCGTATATCAGTAGACGATACGGCACCGCACGCACCGGTGGGTGCACACTGCAGTGCGATACGCACGTAAGCTTTGGCAGTGCACGAAGAAGATCTTCAAGGGCGAAGTGAGACACACACATTGGGACTTCGCCGCGGGTTCGTAGATGACCGCCTTGCGCGTGATATTGCAGACAGGCGTCCAATGCCACCAGCGCACACTCGCCAAGGGACGTATATCTTGAGCACCGCAAATTCAGGGGTACGTGGTGCACGGGAGATGCCGCCCCACCCTCCTGCACCGCCGCTACATCAGGGTTGCTTACCGCCATGTCCACGAGCCGTGGAATCAGTGACTGGGCAAACAGGGACAGCTCTGCTTGCATCGAAGCTTCGGTAACCTTGCCTTCACCGTTTTCGTTCGCCCCTTGCCCAGAGACTGCCGTAGTAGTTTCCCCTGAGTCGTCGCAGGCCGCTGCACCCCAGCGCAATACGTCTCCCAGAACGGCGGCAACCAATCGGCACCCGAGCACCGCTACCGTCGACGCATCTGTCCGTACACTACGCTGCGCACACTCTAGGTAGACCTCATCCGAAAGTGAACCATCAATACTGGTCGGAGTATCAAGGAGAACCGATCGGCAGCCTTGACCGCGATGGACGGCCATCTGCGTCACCTCCAGAACACGTCCCTGTGAAATCCACAGACGCTGCGTGTGAACCGCGGCACCAGTGTGGATGTTCAGCAGGAAAGAAAGCAATATCACCCCGATAGAGGGACGCAGCAACACCGCCATCTCCTGTGCCTTTCGGGCTGTAGCGTACGGTAGCAATGCGGACCCGCTCTCGTTTGGAAGCATGCCGCCCCCTCGACCGCCTCCGTGGTAAGATGACGAGCGGTCAAGCGAGGGCCCGATAATTGTCGGCTCAGCGCTCATGTCGCCGTAGCCCAGAGGACCCGTTGGCACTTGCGTCGATAGTATTGTAGCGTTCACCATCCCTGCGATGTTTGTGTTCGATGGCGTTATCGCTGAAACAGTGAGCGAAGAATTTATGGGATGACTAGAAATATTGTGAGTCTGCCCAGGCAATTCTCGGTCGCCGTTCTCCGACAGCTCGGCGCGCAGCATAGGCAGGAGCGCCGACGCAGCAACTTCGAGAATGCAGCTATGCGTATCTTGGCGCAGCGCACTCACAGAGTGCACATGACCAACCCATAGCAAAAGCAGCGTAAAAAGAACCCGATCGCGACGGGTCCGCGGAGCTGCCGTCAGATATCTCCCAAGGCACCGGTGAAGCATCTCCGGTGTCAATGCCGCTCCGACAGTGGATGCGTCAGCGACAGTTAAGCACCAAAGCCAATCGAAGGCGTCGAAGAAGGCGTCATGAGAATCAGATGATGCAAGATGCTGCAACGTCTCCTCCACTACATCTGGCGGAACGGAGCACGCGAGGCGCTGCGGTTCACCATCTACCATAGCACTGATGTCGGGCGGCTGTGAAGGTGGTGAACCGTTTTCCGACTCCGCATGGGAACCCGCTACGGGCGGCGAGAGAAAGACCCTCGCGCCCTTCAAATGAGAGATTTCACTACGCGCAGCGGCAGCAGCAGTGCTGATGACCTCCTCTGCCTCCCCTGGGAGCAAGACCGTGAAGTCGAGGCGGCGCTTTGCAGATGAGCGCAGACCACTCTCTATATCGTCAAGCGCACAGGGCGGTGTAGCAGTGTTAGGTGACGGCGAAGTGGTCGATGTGCGCGCTGGCGCCGCGCCGGTAATGGTGACATTCAGCTCAAAGTTTTCACTACTCACTTCGCGTGGGTCAAAATCGCTGGATGGAGCCCTCTGAAGGACGGTGTCGCCGGCAGCGGGTGGTACACCGGTGTGGGATGCACGACCGTGTCGAATGTAATGCTTTCCAAGTCTCCTCGAGGCCTGGTTGAAGAGAGAAATGGCGGCGAGGCGACGAGGCCCCTGCTGCACTGCAAGTAGCCCCGCCAATGTATCGGTTGCGCACTGCAGCAAAGCCCCGTGTTCCTGAACCGCCTCGACAAGAGAGCGGACATGCCGCTGCAGGGGAATCGACTCCCTCAACTGAGTCACGGTTGTCTTGTCCAAGAACAGCTCTGCGCCATCGACACACACCTTTCCTTCGGTGTTATCACCACCGACGCAGCCGACTGAGTCACTCCCCAGCGGAAGTGCGAGCAGTTGCTGCAAAAGGCTAGCTGTGATACCGTAAAGCTGTGGAGGCGCCATCCGCATCACATCGACGAGTGTTTCGAGCATGGGCCCCGCCCGGGCCAAGACCAACAGACTGTAGTAAGTGTCACCATCTGCGTGAAGCGATACCATGAGGTCGATACATTGCGAGATGGACTCAGCCAGCACGAAGCTCAGCTCATCGTTGAGGGCGATGGCTGCGGAGGGAGGTGGCGGTGGTGAGCGAGTCGGTGAGGCCTTTTCATGTTGCTGCAGAGACGCGCGCGGGCGCTCGGCGAGAACGCAGCCGCGCCACGCGTCGAATAAGCGAAGGAGCAAATCTCCCTGCTGCAGTACCGCTGCAATGGACACGCGAGAGAGTAACAGCCGTTTCAGCAGCTCTGCACCCTCCATGACGACGAGGGCATTGTGGTGGGTCAGCTTAGCTGTCAGCTCCGCAAAAAACGCGAGCCATTTTGCCTGGGTGAAGAAAGCAGGGGAAGGAAACGGCATGCGGTACTGATGAAATATCGAGAGCGGAGAAATGTGGCCAAGAGGAATCAAAATGAGGACGCTGTCGACTCAGATGCGCTCTCCTGGAATCGTTCGCTTTATCTGGTGTACGTGTTATGGTGTATTGAGTGGATGTTGTCTGTCTCGTCGAGGGGCAAAACCGACGACTTTGATACAATGGTTCTATGAAGTGGTAAAGATCTACTCATCAAGCGTAACTACACATATATATATATATGTGTGTGTGTGTGTGTGTGTGTATGTGAGAGGAACCTGCAGCAACTCCTCAACGGCGCAGTTACCTCTATGTGTGGTTGATAAAGAAATGACACAAGAAGGGCTCCAGTACAGGTGGCATCCATACATGTACCCTATATGTATATATATATATATATATGTGTGTGTGTGTGAAAAAAAAAACGCTCAAGGCGAATGCGGCCGGCAAACACACCCTTCTCAGACCGTGCTGGAAAATTGCAGCAGCAAAACGTTGGTCTCCTTTGAGGGTTCATTAGACAGATGCGTTTTTTTTTCCAGAGGAGGGAGAGGAGCAGTGGTACAGGCATAGACGTTGGAGAGGTGTAGGCATCCGCAGTGAGTGCCATATCATCAAATCGCATGACGCCGAGGCGGACGCGAGATGTAGAAGAAGCGGTATGATGAAGGGTACGCGGGCACAAAGCGCAAAAGGGTGAACAATAAGAACAACAAATCAAAGCACGTGAGCACCAACGCACACCGCGGCGGGTGATCGGCACCAGGACAGAGAGGTATATATATATATAAGGGGAAGAGCGCCAAAAGGGAAAGAAAGTCGTCAAAGCTGCCGAGTACGGGGAATGGCTGCATTCATTTCGAGCTGCATTGCGTCCTCGTCGCATCGCATAACGCTTATTTAAAATGCTTCGTTTCAATCTTGTGCTAATGCATGTGTCTGACCTCCATACAGACGACCGGATGCGAGTTATTCTGCCGTAAAGTTGGCCCATGACCGCCGAGGCGATGTGAGTTGCTACTGAGGGCACCCTCACAAGTCGGGGCCATGGTCACCACACTCGAGACCGCATCCTATGGCCGCATTTTCTTCGACCGTGCCACCGTCTAGAATTTCTGAATGCCAACACGTGCGTTGATCAAGAGTAAGAGTCGCACAAAGGCGTAGAGCGCGAGACACACACACACACACACACGTTTGCTGCCAGCTCACCCACCCCCCGGTCGTCACTCGTAAGCGCGTCCACAAGCGAATCGGGCCGAAAAAAAAAAAATTCACTTTGCCACAGGACTACGAGCAACCTCTCATCAGTTCCACCGCGTCGTATCTCCTCGCGTAGTAGCCGGTCAGGTAACGGCGCTCTTGGAAACCCAGCCGATGATACATGGCAAGCGTGGCATCAACAATCGCTATACTGTTCTCTCGATCTGACTCACACTGATCGGTATCTGGGTGATGGTGCGGCGAACCCATGTCAGTCCGTTGGTATTCCTGTGTAGACGTGCTGTCCTCACGACAACGCTTTTGTGGCCGCCGCCCTGCCGCGAGTGTGTGTAGGTGCCACCGCTGAATCAAATAGGCAACACCGTCACCCCGTTCGAAAGCGAAGACATCTGCCGCTACCTTCTGACACGCCAAGCAGTGCTCCAAAAGCCATGAGGCGAGCCCGCGACGCCGGTAATGCTCGTGAGTGATGACAACCTGAATGTAGCCCTCCACAGACGGGTGGTTGCTGCGGCGGCTGCAGCTGGTGTTGCATGAGGCGTTCGCCGCTTGACTACCCCTGTCCTGGGAATTGCGCGATGATCGGTTTTTCACCAGGGAAGACGTGGAGCCCGTGCTCGCTGACAGACGCACCCAGACGATGCCAACGACACAGGCAAGCCGCTGTACACAAATGCCATTCAACGAGTTCGCCACAGACGTGTCACCTTTGTCACATGAATAACTTGACGTCGGGGTCAGCTGCTCCGTATTCATTTTTGAAGAGGTCGTAATTTTCTGCTGCATATTAGCTGCACTGTCCTTGTCAGCTACTCCGACTGTCCCGCACGAGCCCGCGGCGTCTACTCTCGCCATCGCCACCCAATAAGCGTGCACCTGCAGCAACTGCACACGGCTGCATGGAGGATACGGTGCGAAGGACCACCCGCCGCCTCCGTCGAGCTGCTGCACGACATCAAGGTAGGAGATAGGTGCAGCTGCGTCCATCTGTGATGCTAGGGGGGTCGGTGCGGATGTAGACGCCGGTGTCGGTTCACCGGAACAGTTAATGGAATGCTTTGGTTTTTTTACGCAGAACACGCGAAACTGCGAGGCAAGACTCCCTGTTGAACTCGGTGGTACACAATCATCGATCATTTGCTTCTGGGAAGAAAAAAAAAGGATGGGGAGGCAAGGGGGACTGCGAATACCCTCTGGTGTTTTCCACGCAAGCGTCGCTCTCTCTCTCTTTCTTTCCTCAGGCTCTAAAAAGAAAAAAAAACGGGTCTGTAAGTAAAAAAAAAGGTAGATAAATGAATAGATTAAAATATATTTGAGTATGTCGATTCGATCGGAGCACGTAATTCAGAATGAAACGAAGGCCAAAGTCGCAGTCACAAATGAAGAGCGGTCGGAGGAAATGAAAAAAAAAAACGAGGAGGTATAAGGCAAGAAACCACAGAGTTTATAGTCAACGAAAGATGATAAAAAATAATAATGCAAGACCATTTTTTTTTCTTTTTCCCCCAACATTGAATCATAGGCCAATGCACGTAGATACTTCATGTATCTCCCTACTCGCCCTGATTTCGCCTGAGACATCAAGAACAATAACACTAATGCAGAGGCAGCAGGCTGTTTGGGCCCTACTCAACCCCCACCCCGCCTCTATCGCAGACTCAAAACAGGCTGGTCTCAACACCCCATTGATGTAGAGGTACGATGCACGGAAATAGCAGATTATGTGCAATGTAAATGTATACTCATACATGTATAATTACAAGTGTACACACCCTGCTCTCGACTGTTGATGGTAGCCGATCTACATCCACATATATGTCTGGTGGGCCCGGCGGTGGCGATTGTATTTCTCTTTCCCATAGACGTCTCTGCTTCCTTTTTTTTTCCTTCTCACCCCTCACCCTGAGACCCCAACCAAGACAAGTCCATACCGAGATGAGGGATAAACCGCACCGCGTTGGGGAAAAAAAAACAAAAAGAAACAACCAAACCACGAAAATGAGTGACACGTGAGCACACGTGATTTTTTTTTTCAGCCTGCAAGCATGTCGCATTACCTGTTCTTGACATACCAGTTGCCTCACTGCTCCCTCTCGCCTACGGCAACTGAGTCACCGGGATGACGGAAGACGGGTGCAGCAGCCGGTCGGGATCGCTCGTGACGCGCAGCTCACGCGAGTTCAGAGTCGACTTCCCAGAGCCACCACGTTCTACAGTGGCTTTGATGAGATCATGTAAAACTGCCATGGCCTTGCCGACTGCCAGTTCAATGGACTCCACGTGAGAAAATGCGACAAGTGAAGCCGCGAAGACGTCACCCGTGCCCGTGTAGCGCCCCTCATAGTATGGCACCACACCTGTGTAGCGCTTTGTGGACTTGCTCGCATGCTCATGGCAGGACAATAGGAACCGAAGGTGAGCCGGATCCTCTGGCATCGCGAAGGACTTGATCACAACCGTAGTTGTACCCTGTGTGTGAAACCAATCCGCTGCCTCAATGGCGGAGGCAAGATCCTTCACCTCCACCCCACTCAGGAGCGACGCTTCAAAGTAGTTTGGCGTTGCAATATCTGCATGGGCAATAAGCTCCTTGTATGCCCCTACCACCTCCTCCGTACAGTACATCCTCCCGTCGTCGCCCATGACAGGATCACAAACAAAGACGGGAGAACTCTTTCCCTGCTCCTTTCGTTTTTCTCGGATCTCTGCAACGGTGGGCATGACTTGGCGAACGATGTCTGAGTTATTGATATACCCCGTCAGCACATACCCGTAGTCCACCAAGAAGTCGTTGGCGCGTAGACCTTCAAGAATGGTTGTAAACTCCTCCAGATCCATGCGATGACCCTTGATGACTGGGTAGCCACTGTGATTCGACAAACTCACCGTGTTGACAGCGTCCACATCGAAGCCGTGAAGCTGCAATGGAAACGTGGCCGCCTTATTGCCCACATACCCGTGCGTCACGTGGGACTGGATGGAAAGAACTTTCTTTTCAATCGACATGATACTGAGCAAAGAGAGCCTGGTACAGTCTACAGCCTCTTCTCCCCTTTCTTCTTCTTGCTTTTTTTTTTCCGGATGTTTTCCCTGGGAGGAAAAAAAAAATTGATAGTGTAGACGCCTGTCAATGTGAAACACTTTGGGTGATATATTCCTTACGAAGTCGACACGAATGCGCACAGGTGTGTGTATAGGGGGGAAAGGATAAGGATAAATATGTGCACAACGAGGAAAGAAAATTTTGAGTCCCGAATAATGCAGGTGCGGGCGCGAATTGTTAATGAAACCCGTTACGTACACACCCAAGCACGTCGAGACAGGCATAAAAATAGACGAAAAAAACAAAAAAAAAGGTAGACCACAGCGCACGCCAAAGAAAATAGAGAGAGACAAAAGTGGGGGAGGGAGCCCAAAGATGGCATGCGACATATTCGGGGACCAAGTGTGGAGGAAGAAAAGGAGGTGGAAAAAAAAAAAGAAACGTGATAATGCAAATGTACAGACATACACGCAACCACCCCCACCCGCAATAATACACAATCCCAAAGATTTACATGAACTGAGCGCATGTAGCTCACTTGGGTTATCACTTTCACTCTTTCTCGATGTATATATGTATATATATATAGTAGACACATATATATATATATATATAGTATACACATATATGTATATATATATAGTATACACATATATGTATATATATATAGTATACACACCGCTACTAGTGCACAGCCAGGAGGGAAAACGCTATGGTGAGAATCGGTGTGACGCATACCCCTACAAGAATCCTCCCCACATCATTTTTTTTTTTTTTGCGTGTTTGTCCAACATCCAAAAACAGCAGCAGCAACAGCAACAAGCGAATGTGAAATCGATGGAGAGAGGTGCCTCGGCTGTCGTTGCACTTACACAGACGATTACGACAAAAGTAGATGGGGACACATTCTGCCAGTACTTGACGTCTGATTATTTGTTTTTTTTTTTGTAATGTACGATACATGGATAGAGAGAGGGGCGCACAGACACATAACAGGCGCCGGGAAACGAGTCGATGAGAAGGGGCGCATCTGTGCAAGAGCCACTATTTGTGTGTGTGTGTGTGTGTGTGTGTGTGTGTGTATTGGCGCGCATACACTCGGGCGCATCTTCAGCCTGTCTTCATCCACCACCAAAACAAAAAGGCACACTTCCAAAGAAAAAAAAAGGTACGCCCCAGTAGAGAGAGGAGCGCAGAGCAAGAGACGACGACGCGCGAACCCGTCACACACCCGCGCATGACCACAAACGCTCCACGAGTATTTTTTGTAAGAAAAATAAAAATAAGCGAAGTGCGTGGGTGTGGGCGCTTTCTTATTTGTCAAGGTGCGCATACCTCGCTTCCGTCACCGATAGTTTACATAACAAGTGAGAAAAACAGCGGAGGGGAGGAAGTCTCTCTTTTGTCGCAGGGGAGGAGCAACGCCATACAGCTTGTGCACCGCAGCACACACATGGCCACCATTAGCCTGGAAAAAAAAAAAAGTTCATCACATCCAGGGAATAAAAAGTGGATGGCTACACAAACTTGATTGTCCAGTTTGGCACCTTCCAAGTAGTCTTGAGTATCCCCAGGAAGACGGCGTCGTCCTCGATGATCGCGCTGAGTCCGTTATAGTAGTCCACGAACTCGGTATAGGGCACGAGTCCAAAGTACCGCTGATTCTCATCCCAAATAGCGAGAAAACCCCTCAGCATCTTCTCAGGTGTAAAGATGGCGTCCCGTACAACGACGGGGTGCTCCTGCGCATTGAACATCGCTTGGATGTCCTTGATGGTGATGTTGCCATCGGAGTCATAGTCCAGCTGCTGGAATACGTCGAGTACAGCCTTCTTGCGGGTCGAGTTCATGTGGCCGCGGATGTAGTCCATGAAGACGTCGTAGTCGATCCGTTCTTCACAGGCCTCCTCGCCTGGCGCTTCCGGGTATGTAGCCTCCTCCTTCGGAAACGCGCTGAAGAGAGTATCAGCCACCACGTCGACTGTTTGCTGGGCCTGGAGGGTGTCTGAGATGGAGCTGGCATGTGCGCCGAAGGCCCGGGAACCACGAACAAGCTGGTGTATGCCGTCGCGTGTCATCCAGCGCCTACCGTCGTCGCTCACTTTGCGGAATGGCCGACCCATGGCTTTGATGCCGATCTCTGGTATTCCGCCACCGGCGTGGTCAATGTAGGCATCTCGAAGCTGTGTGAGAATCTCCAGAACTGTGTCATCCAGTTGTACCGGTAGCCTCTCCCCACCCGGTGCACGGAGTGTGGATAGCATCGAGTTGGGATTTTGTATGGAACTACTGTTCATATTTGCCACAGGGGGAAGAAAAAAGGTGTTCGTCTTCAGATGACTCTTGTCCACCGATACGATCTTGAACCGCTTCACGGCATCATCGCGTTGATTTTGCGGTGGGCCAAGGACGAGAATGTTGTCAACCTGGAAATCACCGGTAACATAGGTCGTCGAGTTGGCGATGTCAGTCTCCTCGCATTGCGTCGAGGCCGCCGCTGATGCCACGTCAGCGGACTTCAGATACACATCAAAAGGGTAGGCTGGGAAATACTTGAGCTCACAGTAGCCCATGTTGCCGATGATCGATCGCACCTCCTCTAAATAGAAGCCGTGCCAGCGGGGGTAATAGCAGCCCATGAAGTAGCGTTGATTGTCGCAGCCGTTTGCAGAAAGAAGTTCGCAGTGAAAGCGTATGTAGTCACCACGCTCGATGCGAGCAACGTCGCTGTAGAGCGAAGCATCCATGCGCACCGACATCGTGTTCCGCTTCTTATGAAATCGATCGACTCTTTCGTGCTTTACTCGGATACGTATATATATATATATATATATATATGTGTGTGTGTGTGTGTGTGTGTGTGTGTGTAGTGGT
>CM007314.1:477767-497710 GCA_000333855.2 Endotrypanum monterogeii | reverse complement strand
GTAACAGCAGTATATATATATATATATATATACATTATATATATATATATATATATATATAATGGGAAGGAAGAGGGGGGAAAGATACCAGAGTAGCAGTGGAATGGGAGGGAGGGGATACGATGCAAAAAAAAAAGAACGGGGAGACCGAGAGGGCGGGATGAGGGGTGTCGACATAGATACGCGAAACGAAAGCGCGAACCACGCCAACAGACACACAGAAAGACGTGCTCTCATTTTCTTTTTTTTCTGGCTTTGGTGCTTCTGCTGCATCGACCCACGAGAACAGTACACGTACTACCCGTGGCAGCTACTACTGACGGTCTTTGGGGGCTGAAGCACATCTCGCTTAGGGGGTTTAGTGGACTTTTGGGGGACCGTACTGGTGATGTCTAGTAAAATAACACACGAAACAAAACAAATAAAAATTGAGAAGATCACATTTTTTTTTTTAGCAAGACAAACTCCAATGAGGGGGAAAAGGGATCTATCGAAAATTAAAAAAAATAAAAATTTCATCTAAGCTCGACGTACGGCGTCACGCTTCTATTCTTTCCCTGACATCCTCATCTCCACGAGTCGCAGTCTACAGAAAAAAAAAACACATTAACTGTCAAAAAATATTCCTCAGGCATACACAAACACCACCAACCGTGGAGCATCACCTCTCCGACCTGTGCGTGTGTCGCGCAGAGGTACAAAACAAAGAGTGGAGCACGGCAAACAGGACAAGAAGGTGAAGGTGAAGGTGGAAAGCCCCCAACACAGAGGAGAGAAAGGGGGGGGATGAAGGGGAAGGGGGGAGGATGTAAGATGACAGAGGACAACGAGAGGAGGGGTGAAGGGATCCGCATAGTGTGTGGGTTAAAATGAGGCCTAGAGCAGAAAAAAAAAAAAAGGGTGAGAGAAAACAAAAAAAGAGAACTGAACGTAATCGCCGTTTTCTCTCACAGATCATTGAAAAAATAGGGGTGGAGGAGGTTGAAAATACCGCACGTACACAGTTGGGTTAGTGCTACTGCACTTTTTTTTTTGGGGGGGGGGTATCTAGCTGTGGGTTAGAGTGCGCATCTAAGTGTGAAGAGAGGAGGGAGGGAGGGGCATGTAGAAAAGATGAAAAAAATAAAATATATATAAACCGGAGGAACAAGCGTGAGGCCCAGAAAACCCATACTAAAAAAAAAAAACGGAAAGGACAAAGGTACACACACCCGCAATTAAAGTCCCATCCGGTGAAGAGGCATGCGCTCACTTCCTCTTTGAGGCCAAGAAGCGAACAACACACCCGCTCGTGTTTACATGAAGCTGGGTGGATGCTTCCTCGTCTTGCTCAGTTGCCCAAGCCGACCCCCACTGTAATTTTTCTCGCCCCGATGGGGGGCAAGATAGGCTCCGGGATTCGCAACATCGGCTTCTCCGGCTCCGTATGCTCCCCTGCTGATGCCGCCGGCGTTACCTCAGCACCGCCCTCTTCCCCTCCATTCGCGAGAAGGGAGGATTGGTTGACGCTCTTGTTGTTGTTTTCAACGCTCTTAGACGTATCAGGATGATGCTTCGACACCCCAGGTCTAGCGAGAGAGGCCCCCTCAGTCTTGGTCATGGTAGGTTTGCCCGCCTGTGCAGAATGAGTTAATGTGTTGACGCTCAGCGAGGCAAGCCCACGCCGCTTTTGCTTTGACAGCGGTGGAGGCACATCTGTTGGCATCACGCGTCGGTCATCCTCAGTTTGAGCACTATTCTGATTTAGCACAGACGCCGTTGAAGTGGCATTGTGCCCTTCATCCTCCTGCACTCTCGCTGGGCTTAGAAGAAGCACGCTAGCCTCGGGAAGCAGCATTGATGGCCCGCGGGGAGTACTCAGTGTGCTGTTCAGAATGTTCTCCGTGTCAGCGTGCGCCCCGACGGCTGACACCACAGCGCGAGAAAAAACAGGTGCGAAGGCCAGCGAGCTATAAAGGGGGCCCGTCTCTCTGTGCGAAATGAGGAAGAGTGTTGTCATGCTCTCCACCGGAACTTCGCGGTCAACCTCTAGGAAGGGTGGAAAGGACAATACCGTCGCCGGCGGAGCAACGGGACGTACCTCAATCGGATCGCCTCCTCGTGGCTGCACTATCGATACCGTGCAGCTCTCCACGGTGAGTGTGCGACGCCCTGCGGCCCAGCTTGGAGCTATCAGCGTCGTCAGCTCGTAGTTGGAGCCCTCATATATGAAATGTGTTGCTCTCATCACTACATCAGCACGGGTGTGATCGCGATGTTTTCGTAGACTGGTGTACTCACGGCTGCTGATGCGCTGGGCACCCTCGACACACTGCTGCATCGGCGCAGCGGTACTAACAGAGTAGGCTTTCACACTGTTACGAGCCGACGTGTAATCGCCGGTGTGTGACATCGCCCTAGGCGATCCAGAAAAAGATGGATCGGCAGCTACGCCAGACGGTGGGACGTCGCAAACACTTTTGAAAAAATGCATCGTCGACCCATCCGCCATCTCACGCTTCACAAGAAGTCGGATATCACCCATCTGACTGTTACCCAGTATAGTTGTGCATGTCGTATACGTGGCAGACGGCACCGGAAGCTCATCGGGGCAGCTGCGCACGAGGTAGTAGGCGGGCAACGCTGGCGCACACTGCTCCTTGTGAACCACTTGGCTGACAATATGAAGCCCTCTTTCTATTTTGTCCTCGAAGGTAGAAGAGTTGTCGAGAAGGCGGAACATTGGGTGTCCAACGTACATCTCCTGGAGGCGGCGATCGGAGTCGCGTGCGCCGTCGAGGTCTTCGTAACGCGCTGGGTTGTCGAGGTTGTAGTATCCCTCCGCTCCATCGGCAGCAGTCACCATGTGAATGACAGCGTCATAGCGGTCGCGAAGAACGTCCAGGGTGCTGCCGAGAGCACGGAGGATTTCCTCGAATTGCTCGCTGGTGCAGAATGCGCGGCCATCCATGGTGCCACGATCAGACACGATGATGGTCGGCAGACTCGACGCCACGGCGAGTGCATAGAACTGGTCTTCCAAGGCGAGTTGGGTGCGAAGAAGGCAGAGCTGCTGTGGTACAACGAGGCTGGAGTCCCATTGCATTCCACCACCGACAAGCAACGTCGCCGCCTCCGGCACGCACATGACATGGAAGCCGGTGCGCTGAGGGATCTTTGCCTGAATGGCCGAAAGCAATGTAGACTTTCCCGCGCACGGTCCACCAGTGAGGCAGATACGGTACACTTGATGATTTGACTTCAATGCCTCCTGCAAGGACGTTAGTGGAAGCCCTTCGTATTGCCCAAGCGCCGGTCCAGGAGAGGCGGAGCGAACCACCGGGCGGTAAGCCGTCAGCATGTTACCTGGCTGCGTTTTCGCAGCCAAGGGAGTAGTATTGACCATCGCCAAAGCAGCAGCCCCCAATGATCCGCAGGCGGCCGCTGTTGTATCCAGCTCTGGTGGCGCATCAGGGGATGGCGACGACTTACAAGACGCAACGTTCTGCCCACTCCCTTTGTAGAGGCCATCTTCGTTATGCAGACACACACTCGGTGACCCCTCCTTCGGTGAACCCCTCAAGAAAATCGTATCTCTATTACCGTCCAGGGAAAGGTTTGCGGCAACACCAGCGTCTACCCGAGACCTGTGAGGCGCGCATCCGCTGCGGTTGATAGCAGCACTTGCTTCGTCTCGATACCCACTCCCTTCCTGTGTGTACTGGGGTGTCTGTGCGAGGTGCGAGGCCCTGGTAATGCGGTTCGCTTGGCGACCATAATTTCCTGTCACCTCGATATCGGCTGGGGAGCCAGGTAATACGTTTGCGGGTGGACCTGTGGCCAAAAGCGAGGTTTTTTGGGGATAAGTCGAAGGAGACGGATGTAGCCGTGTGGCTTGGGTGTTTGAAAGGACCTGTCGGGGGTTTGAGGTGTGCCCGGTGGTGGGCGGGGCTGGAGGGGCAACAGCAGCATCCGCAGCATCCGTCGGCTTCGCTGTGACAGGGAGTGCCCTTACAACCTCCTCCGAGCTAAGTGGCACTAATAGCAGCGGTGCTGAGTCGACTGTGGGTAGAGCAGCCGTGGAGCCACTGTGCCGCACTGCTGATGACCCTGCCCCCATTCCCGATGTTCCGTGAAGCGGTGATTGTTGCGTAGGTGTAGGTACACACAGTCAAGGGAAAAAGACTGCTGGTGAGCCATCATGCATGTAAAAGGGGAAAGGAATACACGTCAGTGATGCATAATGAACGGGGAGAATGCGAACAACACCCCAAACATACATAAAAACAAATTGAGCACGCCATTGTGAAAAAGAGGGGTGGAAGTAGGTAACATAAGCATTGACTTTGTACGCCCGGGGGGGAGGGGGGGGGGAATGGGAGAGTGGAGCAGAGAGATGGGAGGTGTGAAGAGTTGCACCGCACCAACTCCCTCTCCCTCCCCCCTCCAGCCTAACAACTGACATATTTTTTTTTTTGAGAACAGACATGAAGCTACATGAAGCGGCCGAACCTGCCGTTCTGTGACTCAAGCTGAAAGCAACCCGTGCCCACCATATCACACTTCTACACACACACACACACACACACACATTATATCGGTTCACACCATCGGCCGCTATCTGCCTTTGAGAAGTGGAAGCAGTCTCCTCGTGTTGCCGTCTCATATGTTTTTCCCCTCTATTACTTTTCTTGTTAACAAACGTCAAGTGAAATGAACACCAGAAAAGGGAAAGCAACGAGAGGCAGAGAATGCGGCACGACAAGTAACCGGGACTCACTGGCATCCACACACCAGCTTGCCGTGGACATGCTCCCTCACTATCTCACCCGCGCCTCCCCGCCTCAACAAGGAAAAACAAAAAGTGCTCCTGGACAAGTACAAGCTACACACACACAAGCACACACACACACACACACATCATACTCCCTCGAACAGTCACGTACACATAATCGTGCACGCCACAAAAAACACAAAGAGAGCAAAAAAAAACAACACTTCTCCCCACGACTGCCCAACGAGGGAGGGATGGTCCATCTCTGTGAGGATACTTATGGATATCATATTTTGTTACCCCCTGCCGCGTGAGAAAAATACTACTGTTGCTGCTGCCGCCCTTGCTGTTGTGAACCTGCCTCTCAGCTCTAAACACCAATTGGGTGAATGACGCCGACGTTGTCGCTACGCAGTAAAATCTTGCCCAACCGGTAGTGCTTTTTTGTTTTCAAATTCGTCTCAGTTGCATCACCCAGCACGATATTCATGAACTCATCGTAGCCGAGAAGGCTTCCCTCTAGCCGCGTGTGAGAGTCGTGGACGAGCCACACGGATACTCTTTGCTGATCCTGCATAAAGCGGTGCATCACCCCAGTGGGGTTTTCCATTTGACGGGTACGCGCGCTCATGGCTGACGAGAGGTCGACTCTTTTAATATTCTCTCAAATATGTTCGGCTTGATGTGTTTGTAGAGTTCTTTTATATGTTTTTTTTTGTTTCTCTCTTTCGTGTGTTGCGTATGAATAAAACAACAACGCGCAGTCTAGTGTCCGGTTATATTTCCCCTCCGTAGTTGAGCAGACATGAACCCATTTTTTGATTTATTCGTTTCACACACACAGAGACATATATATATATATATATATGAACGTATTCGAGAGTGATAGCCACAGTGATAATATTTTGGCGAAGAGGTGTGTAAAAGAAAGAGGCGGAGGCGGAAGAGGTTCCCACCACCCACAATGTGGAAAAAAAAAATGGTTATTCAAAAAGAGAAGACGCGATGAAGTAGTTCAGAGGAAATCTTGCTTAAATACCACAGCGACTCTCTGGAAGTGGTGGTGCCCTTAGTGAATGAGTGCTGACATGAAGTGTATGAGAAAGACCCCTCGCCTCGCCTCGCTTCCCCTCACCGTCACCGTTACCTCTACCACCGCCCGCAGAGGTAAGCTGTAAGAGGTCTTCCGCACGTTGCCCAGGGCTATCAGAACCTTGGACACGCAAGAAAGCCAACTACGTTTCTCTAAACAGGAGAAATCCGGGGGGGAAAAATTTCAGGGAAGAGAATACAGCGAAGGTTAAAAAGAACACACAAACAGATAATGCCTGAATAATATGTTGTCGTTTGGGAATTTGAGTAACACATCCATCCCCACTCTCCCTACACACACACACACGTACACACATTTTCCCCATCCAGCAACCAAAACACTTTTGCCTTTCCCGGCCCCTTTCTTTTAATCCCATGAGACACC
The DNA here is from genome assembly GCA_000333855.2 of Endotrypanum monterogeii. Lineage (NCBI taxonomy): Eukaryota > Euglenozoa > Kinetoplastea > Trypanosomatida > Trypanosomatidae > Endotrypanum > Endotrypanum monterogeii. Next base: position 491,480 of record CM007314.1, on the reverse strand, counting down.
CCCCCCCTCACACCCTCAGTCTGCTGTTCAGTTTGAAGTGTAGGCTTTCTTCCTCCCCTCTTGCTTCTTTTTTTAGGTATCTGGGCCCTCTCGCCACTGGGGTTCGTGTTACGAGGTCAACTGGGGCAGAAGACCTTCTGGGTGAAATGAGGAGGGAAGAAAGGATGGATGGGAGGGTGGGGGAGAAGAAGACATGAGAAGCAGGAAAACACTCCCCAAGACACCCTCGAAGACACAGCAATAAACATTAGAAGAGGAAGGAGCAGACATACGCACACACAAAGGGACACATACCATGAAATGCACCTCTCTTTTTTGAAACAAATCTAGAGCCACCAGCTGACGCACCAGCAGTAGGCGCCATGTAGAGGGATGTGCGGAGGTCTGTGGGTAGGTAGATGGGCAAGCGACACGTCGGTAGATGTCGACAGAAGAAAAATATTTATGTCATGACATGCCGCCCATCCTTCCCATCCCCTGGAAGTCGAGCCTTTGCTAGACCTCACACGAATCAAACAATCTATAACAGCGCCGCTACCTTTCCCAACGCCAAGCGCATCACGTCAACGAGGAAGGGATGAGAAAGAAGAGGAGGCAAGAGGGTCATCATCGTCAGGAAGACATGAATGGTGAGTGAAGAAAATCAGCGAAGGTCCCCTATCGTTTGCCCTGAAGGGCCGCTGCCTTTCGCCGTAACCGACGAAAACACAGGGAAGAAGCACAGAAACTAGAGTCAGCAGGTTCTCAGTGCATCTGGCAGCACGCCCAGAAGAACAGACACACAACATATCCAGAAACTTTGGATGGAAGCGCCAATCACATATCAAGAATGGGCTGAGCCGCAGCTTTCCACCAATTCCTCCCTCTCAGTGCATGTGTTCATGCCCCGGGGGGAGCAAGCGGAACCCTGATCCCATCCACTGCACAGTCACGTCACCTTTGAAGACCGGTCTGCCTACTCGTAGAAGGCAAGATATACCTCCGACTCATGATCGAGCACCGACTTCTCGTCCACTACGTCAATGTCCTCGTCGTCGCAGCGAAACCACACTTCTGGACGAGCTAGATGGCGCACATAGGCAATATAGTGACCCCCATGAAGAGATCCGCGATGCGCAACGATACCCACGAGGTGTCGCACCAAAGACGGCTTCGTAGGAGCGCGCTCTCCAAACGGATCAAAGTCCTCACGTCTTAATGCGGAAATGACAGAAGCAGTGAGCGTCGTGAGAGGTTGCGCTGCTGCCCTGCCACCACCCCCGTCCGCGTTGGAACCCGGTTTGCCACTGGCCTTGGCAGGGGTGCTGTGATCACCGTTGAGAGTGGCACTGACGGTGCGCGGTGTTGCTATGGAAGAGGAAGTACCGATGGTGCTTGCAACTCCGTTCACGTCTTCAGAAGCAGCATCGACAATAACGTTTGCTCCCCCCACACCTGCCTGAATGCGACTAGTAACTTCGCGGCTGCTTTGTCGCGAGTGCACCGCCCCGACTACCCCGTGACCATCGTCCAACATCTTTTGAGTAGCCGATTTTACCTCATCCTTGGCATGGCGCAGATACCTGTCGATCAGCCGCTCAGAGGTTCCCGGGAAGCGGCGCTGCATGAGCTGGATCTTGTCCATGCGCTTGTAAGCCTCGACCACCTCGCGGCTGACATATGGGGTGAGGTCAAGAGTAGTCGAGATGCGTACCGGTGTGAGCACCTTGATGAAGTCTTGGGCGCCTGGATCGTAGTGAAAGCGCAGAAGATGCACTGCGAGACTGCCGCCCAGATGGGACAGTGACGTTCGTACTTCGGCCTCACTGTAAAGCGAGTTGGCGTACACGCGCTCCTCCCGCTGCTCCTTGGTGAGCTTCCGCCCATCCAACTTGGCCCTCCTCTCTGCCTCGGCCTGGGATGCAGCGAGGGCGTTGTGCCCTTGCTGCTCCTTCGCAGACAACTTTTTGAAGCACCCCTCGCACGCGTAGCGGTCCTTCCCACGCAGTGTGGCCGGGGCGAAAACTGACGCAACACCATCCTCGATGCTTTTCTCGATGGGGATAGAGAGAGACATGAACATTTCGTTGCGCGGGACACAATGTTTACATTGAGAGCAGGTCACTTCCGATAGCAGCGTGCCCTCGAAGCTGACACGCCGAGTTGCCTTCTTTTCCTCTTCACTTTTTCCCTTGTCAAACTCATCCCCGATACCGTTGAGAAGCGTAATGAGAAACTCCTGCGCATCCTGCTGCTCATCCTGCTCAAAAAGAATGTTGATGCTCGAAATCTGCGCCCGTACAGAACGTACAAAGGCAAAAACAGCACCGTTGCGTACATCCTGATATGTCTGGTGCGCCACCTGGTGAATTAGGCGTGACATGGACGTCACGAGATTTCCGGGACTGTGGGGCAGGTCGAGGTACAGCAACGATCTAGTAAAAATGCGGCATCGCAACAGACACTGTAGCACTGAATTCATGTAGCAGAAGTAGCTCTCGTTAGAAAAGCCGCAGATAGCCGCGCGGGTGATGACGTGGTCCGTCTCCGTCCGGGACAGCAAGCAGTAGTTGTTCACCGGGTGCGCCGCTGCCGGCGAGGAATCTGTAGCGCTGGCAGCAGCACCCGACGCCGTCGCCAGCTCAAGCCCACCGACCAGCTCCAAGGCGCGGCCGACACGCTGCATCTCCGCTGCGTGAGATGGGCGAGTATGGTTGCGCTGCAACTCCACCTGCTGCGCGCGTTTTCTTGCCGAGTACTCCACATACTTGAGCGGTATTTCAAGGCGTACCCCGCGCAACAGGAAATACCCAAGCACCGCTGTCAGCTGGCCCAGGCGGCGCAGATGAACATGACGTATGAGGTCGTTGTCACACTGCTTGCCTTGCAATCGAGTTGCCTGTCGATCCGCGCACTTGGCACAAAACATGAGATACGACCAGTTTTCGGGTGGTGAGGAGTGGAACTCGATCATTGAGAGAAACCTGTGAGCTCCCATGGGTGTAAGCAAAGTAGGCTGGTTCGCCTCGGTGAACTCTTCCTTTATATCTACAAAGCTGTTGGTCTTGGACTGCGTCTGTGGCGACCAATCAAAATGACCACTGCTACCGGAAGTGACGTGCACACGGGTGTACGCTGCGCCAGAAAGACCTGTGGTATTTTTTCCGCGGCCAAAGCTGTGACTGTTGGAAGTTGTGCTGCCACTTCTGTGTGAAGGGCACCCCCCGCAGGCAGCGTTGGCGTCGCATATCTCTTCGAAATTCTCGTAAAACGGGAGTGGCCTCGACAGGTCAACTGTGCCCTCCTCGATTTCGCGTATGATGACGGTGGGGAAAAGCAGGCCCCATGACGTCTCCGGTAAATGGTGTGAAGGATGCGTACTCACGAAGCTCGGCACACCAATGAAAAAGGAGTGATACGGGTAGCCCTTGTGTGGTGCACAGAGATCATCGCTACCCGCAACGATGCTACGCTGCTGACGACTATAGTGGTGATCACTAGCGTGGTCGCGGCAATAGCACGAGGCGCAGGTCACACAAAGGTAAAGCTCTTTTTCTGTCCGTGGTGTTGTGGGAAGCTCCTCCTCCTCTGCAGACATGATGCGCAAGTGATGCTCGCGTATGGAGTTAGTACTGGGCTGCTTGAACGAAGTGGTGCCCTGGTCCCCTTTGCAGCTGCTCTTGGACGATCCAAAGAACTTTTTGAGCGTACTGCCAAAGAGAAACTTGCCAGAAGAGCTTTTCTTCTCAGCTGGGAATCCCTTGGTGTTTGCGTAGCTGCTGCTCCGAGTAACACCCCCGCTCGTGACGCCACCCGAAGAACCTTTGATCGATTCTTGAACCGCGGGGGGGCCACATGTCGTACAGAAAAAAAGAGCCTCCTGGCAGTTGCTGTGCTGTGTTCCGTGCAGCCACTGCTCAATAAAGACCCCTCGGAATATGTCGAGGTCGACCTCTTCAACGCAGCAACATGGCATAGTCCTCTTCTTGCGAGGTTCGAGCAAGGAGGACTGCCTGGTTGCGGTCTTGAGGTTGACACCGACACTCGGGGGGCCGGTGAATATAATCGGTGAAATAGACAGTTTGACGAAGCCTAGGCCCGCTGAAGCAGCGGTGACCTTGATAAGCTGTGAGGAAGACATCCGTGAAGGAAAAGTGGGGCGAAGGGGCAGAGAGAAAGGAACAAAACACAAGGAGATGATGATGATATAGTGCACAGGAGGAGGGACGCTGGTGGAGGGGACGCCGAGATGAGCAGGGGGAAGAGAAGTCAATCATGACGCGACAGACAAAAACTGGGAAGTCGTGTTGCGCCGATAGTACTCACTAAAAGCTAATCAAACGAACATGTATATATATATGTGTTTGTGTGTGTGTGTGTGTGTGAAACTTGATGGGGAGAAAAGGGAAAAGGAGACCTGAGCGCCATCCACTACCCCCTCGCCCCCTGTCATCCCCTCAAAACTGCAACAACCACTTCCTGCAGCGAGGTGAGCAAACCGAGAAAACTAGAATACAGTAGTGCCGCCACTGAGGTCTACTGGGTGGATGTGCGGTGGGAGAGCATGCCTCGCCATCCAGTTACTTCAACCTCCTCCCCCCCCCAAAAAAAAAAACGCAACAGACACCTATACAGCGCGGAGCACAACATTCATGAAAGACTCACCTCTTTCTCAAAACATGTATCTGTACCGCCAACTCGTCGTGTCCTGCCCGCCGCAGTGCACGCTGAAAGTTCTTCCGGAGAGTACGACACGCGTGTGCATTCATGTCCGCCACAACACGAGGAAACGAAATCCGGGAACAGACGTTTTGGGTTACAGCCACCGTGTGGCCGATGTTGAGTACCTGGTGCCACCAGCCACTAGGAATAAACAAAATGTCGCCTGGGAACACCAACGCCTCCACAGGCTGCATCTCGTGCACAACATCACGATAGGCCTCGCCAACGTGCTCCTTGTTCAAAGTACCGCGTACCGCAGAGCCACTCGGCATTGAGCTCCCTCTCATACGGTACCACCTCAGACACGGCTCCGATGCATAGTAGTCGCTGTGGATCAACTCCTCATCTACGCCGGGAGGCACCACGTGTGGAGGGTATAACGTCACCCGCTTGCATCCGCTGAGGACGGCATTCCACGCGGACGTCCCATGAGGATCGGTGTGGAAAGGACTGCCGCTGCCGTCGGGACCGACAAGGAGCCAGCGGTAGTCAGGGCGATCCTCCTCGGACATGCAAGAGAAAAAATCCTCTTGAAAGTGAGGAGGAGTCACATAGTCGGATCGCAGCGCAGTGCAGCTCTCGAGTATCTTTTTGTCAAACACATACATCGGCTTCTCGGCGTTGATGGCGACCTCGTAAGCCAGGTAGTCCTCCGCCGATATGCGAAAGCGCCGACCGTCTGCAGTTCGGCCGTTCGCCTTGAGCGCTTCAGAGGGAAAACGTCGGAAGAAATGAATGTCCTGCCACGTGTCGCGTGCAGGCCAGTCCTCAATGCAGCCTGTGAGCACCACCGGAATGTTAGGTGTTTCGTACTCCCTCTGGAACGCTTCGACGCTAAGCCGATAGCGGCGGTCCACAGCACCTGATACACCGCACAACTCGTCAGGCAAATGCAACGGATGTCGTGTATTGCAAGTGTAGTCGAGGGTGGTCTCTTCAGTGGTGGCGGCGGCGTGATCGCAACACTCCAGATAGCGAGTATCAGGGGCTGTCTTCCAGTCGAGTGTAGCGAAAAACTGTGTGTTGGTGCACCATTCCGGAAGTGGCACAAGCTCCAGCAAACAGCTACCGTACCAGTTGTACTCTGTGAACTCTGAGTGTCGTGGCGCGAGTCGGTACTGCGAGCGGCGAAGCGCATAGCGCGGAGGCCGGAGGAAGCCACCATCACGTAAAAAATAGTTGATGGCACCAACGGATAAGCTGAGGTACTTCACAGCCAAAACCGGTGCATAGATTTTTCCAAGTACGTTTTCCTGCCACACCTTAAGACTCATCTCAGCACCAACACGGGATTCTGCCGCGCCGTCGTCGCCTTCGCTTGCGAGCGCTGCTGCTGTATCCCTCGCAAAGCCACTGCCCTCTTCAACAAAGCGAATGCTGCACAGCCTCGCCATCCATGCAGTGTAATCATCACTGCTTATTTCCCCATTCGCTCTTAAGCACAAGACAATACGAGGAAGAAGCGCATTGAAATAAAATGAGGCATCAGCGATGCTCCGCAACGGAGCCCACACAACGGACCTGGCGCACGTTGTGTGTTGATCAGATCTTTGGAGCTCTCGAAAGAAAGTGCAGACGGTCCTCTTCCAAGAACCCCTAAAGGTGAAGAGACTGCGCTTCTGCTGCGCGTCGACGTACGGTGGACGCAAGCACAGTTCGCGCCATAGCGGCTCCTCGTTGCAGCGCACAAAGAAAGTCCAACACGTCCCCGACAAGGCAATTATATCAGACGCATCCAAATACTGCTGCAGGTAGCGGAGCCACAACCGTGGTGTGATTGCATCAAAGAGTGGGCCGATCGATGGACTCGACGAAGCCGTAGCTGCAGAGGAAGAGGTGCTGAGCATTGATTCACACTAGCCCCACCCCAGGAGTCTGTCGAATTACGAGGCAACGTGCACCACTGGCAATATCGCTTTCTCCCCCTCCTCCTCGTGCCGACAATATATATATATATATATATATATATATATGTAAATGAAGCGCGTCCCTGCGTGGAGCTCGTAAGGTTCGGCGCAGCAGTGAGTCATGGGGTTTACGCTGTAGATTGAGGTGTGAAAGGGAACGGACACGTGAGAAATGATCGAGTGTGATGGGTGAGAGCAATACATTGCCCCCTCCCAGCGGGGGAGGGGGGGGGGTGATGCCAGGAGCACCTCCGTATGACACGATATGAAAAGTCTCCATTCGCGCGGAAAGCTCCGCTACACGACAACGACAGCGATCTCTCCTTGGACCATGTACGTGTCGCCATAGCCCTCCGTCACCACCGCCGCCGATACGCGACTGCAGCTTGATGGCCAGCAGTAGCTAGCTAGCGTCCACCTATGCGTGCAGAAAAACCACACACACGCGCAAGGGATGCCAAAGGAATGCGGAGTGTCATCTAATGAAGAAGTGTCATAGCGAATGTAGATCCCGTCTTCTACTCGTGTGTGTGCGTGTGTGTGTTTGTTTGTTTGTCCACGCTGATGTGGTCTCCGGTGAGTCCTCTCATCGGTCTACGCGCACAGATGTATGCCTTTATCTTCTATATGCAGTTTCACTGGTAAACCCAGCCACCACCACCCCCTCACTCCATCACTCCATCCCCCCCTCCTGGCGTTCCGTCCAGACAGAGATCTACCAAAAGAGCTCCAAGCCAGTCCAATAAGAATATGCCAGCGCGACCACTTCGATGACGGTGGGAATGATGGAAAAAATGTAGAATACATGCCAAATACGTGCAACGTGCGCGGTTGACTGCCATGAAACGATCAGCAGAAGCGCAGCGATGCCGTGACAGGATCCCTGAAACCAGTTGTCGACACCGAAACGAAGCGTTCGGCTTGTCAATACCCCCCAAAGATTAACAAACAAGCAGACAAAGCTTGCAGCGAGGCACACATCTGTCACCAACCGTAGGGAAGCGTAGTCTGCATCCGTGTAGTCACGCAACAGGGAAGAAACACGTATCATGCGATCGCTTCCTCGAGTGACACAGAGCAGTACACTGAAGTGTACCGTCCACATCGCTAAGCGGTAGGGCACCCAAACTAATGTATTCCAGTTCCGGAGGATCACCATGACATGGGGTATGGCACACCGCCGAAAGTCTCTGGTTTCATGTAATCTGATCGGCATATTTGAGAACCGAAGTCAAGAAAGTCGATGCAGTCACGATACTTCACAAGACAGCGCCGTCGCTTTTTTTTTTTTGAGCCTTTGAGTAGACCTGCTTTGGTCGATTAAAGGGCAAAAGCTCCCGACACCCTCTAGCGGAAATGACGGCGCTTCGTCTTCGTCTATGTGTGCGTGTGCGTGTGTGTATATGTTTATTAGAAAGAAGCGCAGTATGCTTGGTAAGTCGTGCAATATGCTGAAGTCAACATCCAATGCTGCAAACGCCTAGATGCCTTGTGGAGACTGAGAAAAAAAACAAGAAAAGGGAAGACCGCTCCCCCCAAACGCACGCTAAATACAACACGAGAGAGACCACAACGGTGTCGCTGAAGGTGCCCAGTCAGGTCCACGCCTGCCCCCTTGATGGAAGTGTGTAGCTCAGGGTACCTCCTGCTTTTGAAGTTCTCATCATAGATTCATACAGAAGTATGGAGCACTCGTGCTAGCACGCGCTTGGGTGAAGAAGTGGGGGGGGCGTAGAGAAGGCTATGTTAGGTGTGCATGACCCAAAGCTGCTGAAGATATGAGGCAGCCTCGAAAGAAAGAAGTGCTCACCTCATTACCCCATGGGAATATCTCCAACACCGTGCACCTTTGCCAATTGAGAGGAAGAAAAAAGGAAGCCACAGACAGCATTCATCAGCGGCGGCAAGACACACACACACACACAGAGAGAGATAAACATATATACATATAGGCGACATGTTTAGGCGTACCTCATTTGGACTAGTCATTGAAGCCAAGATACAAGCAGCGATCAGGGAGCAGCTGCACATCTATACGAATGCATACACACGTATTATGAACAGGCGGTGGAGGGGGGGGGCGTAAAAAGTACCGCCCAGCGCACAAACAAAGCGGGATTCTTTTGTGTGCAACGTACCTAATTTTTCTCATTTTTTTTTTATTGTGGGTAAGAAAGGGGAAGCGAATTGAGGGAGGAGAGATGCGGCAACCCGTTTCACCCACCCACCCACACATCCCCTCCAATTCGTACCGCCGCCGCACACGCCAAGTACATTTTACAAACGCAAAATGTAATCATCCTAAACCCAACCTGCTCCACGGTCACTGAAAACGTGAGTGTCGCTTAGACGATTGGAGAATGAAAAAAAAAAAGGGGGAAGAAGGAGACACGAGATAAAAGGGTGAGAATGAAGGAATGAGGAGAGAAAACGAAGATAATAACCCAACTGCATCAGCGCAGGCACCATTGCCCACCCCACTTCGTCTAGGGGGGAGGGGAGGAGAGGGAGCAAGTACACCAAACGCATACAGCACAGTTTCCCTCTGCACCCAACCCCTCCCTTGTGATGAGCAAAAGAAAATGCAAAACGGAAAAAAAAAAAGAGGAGCAGAGTCGGAAGACAATCAGCACCTCCCCATCGTGAGCATGGAATGGAAAAGAGCGGCGTCGGAGTTGACCACACAACCGCCGCCATTCTCGCCATACCCTGGCGTCAGTACCACAAATGAATCAGTGAAGAAAAAAGATCATCACCCGCACTTTGTCGCTCTGGGAAGCAACGATCTACAGATATGCTGCACGCGTGTGCGAACAGTACAGCCAAGGAGATGCGCACATCTCAACGCCACGGCTCCCCCCCCCTCCCCTCACTCACTCTCCTCCCCCCTTCCTGCTCTCCACTTTGCAGATCCACCAAAACTGAACAAACCCACTCCTTGGCCTCTTTGCAAGAATTGCGGAAGTGAAACAAAAGAATACGCCAAGTTAGCTCTACCCGGGGATAAAATTAACAAATGATATACAATATATATTCGTCTATCATATGCATATACTTATATAGATATATAAGAGAGAAGAATGGGGGCGAGGGGGGAAGTGAGTAACAGAATACAAAATCACTACACCAAACAAATCACCTATCAATCTGAACAATGTGCACGCGATAGGAAAAAAGTACAACAAAAGAAAAAAAAAGAAGCTGAAGGACACCCACCTCCTCGGCTTAGCCCCTGTCGTTGGTACGCCGCCGGGGGGTTGGGGAAAAGTGGGAAGAAAAGGAAAGGTAGGGTACAACATAGAGGCCACAGCCGTACATGGGCTACCCGCACACCGAGCACCCCCCCCCCCTTCATATTTCCCTCTGCACGAATATCAACACTCGGCTTGTTCTCGCTTCATGTAGCCTCTATTTTTTTTTTTTCAAAGGAACAGTGAAGCAGAGGATTTAACCACTCTTGTCGTCGTCGTCGTCGTCAGCCACCATAATAATATCAGCATTAGCTGATGCTGCTGCAAACACCCAAGCGCACCACCACAACCCTTTGAACCGTAGAGAATGCATCCCGCGCTTCAGACGAGAAGAAAAGACAAACGAAAGAATATAAATAAAAAAAAATTATTTAATTATATATATGCACGAAGTTGAGATCTGGCGCTTCCTAGTGTACACAGAGAGATCAAGACAGAAGGTGGGAAACGGTAAATAGTTAAACACTACTAACAACGACAAAGACGACCCGCCTCGCTGCTCTTATGGCTGCTGCTGCTCCATCCGAACACACGAAAAAAAAAAAAATGTGAAGTCGCGAGTTTTAATGCAGACCCCAACAAGCCATCAGAACAAAAAAGCGGAGTGTCGATGATACAAAAAATAAATAAATAAATAAAAAGGAAGTGAAATATAAGTATTGATTTTTTTTTTTGAAGCGAGCTTCCCTGAGAGTTGATATACAATAACACGCACCAAGCAGAGAGACAGAGGGAAGGAAAGAGGGAAGCATTTGCAGGCGGAAAGACGAGGACGGAAGTAGAGGAGGCATCCCCAACCCCCACCCACCCACCACGTGCATAGCTGTACATGTCCCCCACTTTCCTCAAGCAACTCTTTCATGATCCCACTACCTGGATACCTGCTGAAGCAAAGCGAGCTATCTAGATAAGCCCAATCCTGCCGGCAGAAAAGAAATTATGCTGTAGGCAAAAACAAAAATTTTAACAAAAGAGCGAGAGAGAGAGTTGTAAAGTAGCTGAGTTCCAAATCGTTTTGATGAGCCCTCGCTCGACGCTCTCGCGCTCGCAGTCTAGAGAACTTTTTTTCCTCCCTTCCTCTCCTTGTGTGTGTGTGTGTGTGTGTGTGTGTGTGTGCTACTGTTGTTGTTGGCAGTGGTGTTTTGACTGCTGTATCTGCAGAGTCATGCAACATCAAGATTGCACCTCAAGGCCCCCCGCACAATAGTCGCCTCCTGCTCCTCTCGCACCTTAGCCCCCGTCTCCTGTGCAACCGCGTTGCGCCTATCGACCTTGCTCCGCTCCTCAGGGGGCAGTGCGAGAAGCCAGTCGACCTTCTGATCCTCAAGCGCAGCCGCGACGGTGACGCCGTAGTAGTAGCGCGAGTCTAGCCAACGCAGAGGGTCATCAGGCGCCGCAGGCCATTGCTTGAAGAGGCGGGAATAAACATTCTCATACCAGTGCTTCTGCGACCAAGGATTGATGCCGCAAAAATATTGGGACGTCTTCCATCTTTTCTTCAGCATCTCAGTCGTGGTCAGACCTTTGCACGTCATGTACACGTGGCCGATCATGAGAGGGAAAAAAAAGAGTCCGAAAAGAAAGAAGCAGCTGTAGACGAGGATCGGCATACCGTAGGTGTACCTCACCAGCTGCGATATACTCCACGTCGGATGCAGATAAATGAAACGGAGGTTCAGCGCAAAGTTATAGGCAATGGCGTAGAGAACTGTCACGTGCAGGAAGAATAGCGTGGCAAAGAAAAAAGGATAGTTGTTCCGGCCAATACACGAATTCGTCCAGGGACAATGATGGTCCATCTCATCCACACAGCAGTCGCACACCTTGCAGTGGTGCGTGCGGGGCCCCTTGGCCACTCGACATGTTCGACAAAACAGAATAGGAAATTCGAGTGTAGGCACGGCCAACTCCGACTCATTCAGGGGTGGGTCGTAGGACAAAATGCGGCCCGTATCCGTCTCGAAGTATCGCAACATCGAGTAGATGACAGATCGCCGGTGGTTGAACACACTCGCAGGAATGTCACCATCTGCGACGGCGCTGCGAACAGTCTCTCCAGTGTATGCAGGAGCCTCTACAGTGACGTTCACGGCGGCATTACTACCCCCCTTCGCCATTGGAGAGGGTACCATCGTCTCGGGCATCTCCTGCAGCTTCTCCAGAACTGCTTTTGCGTTGGGCGCGGGGACGCGCACGATGAGGACATCGCCACACTCCTTGACGTTCCTCAGCTGACGGCGCGGCACAATGCCGGGGTTTGTGAAGGCGCACAATGTCAAGAAAAATATAGTGACGGCAGACAACAGCCAAAGAAAAATGATACCTTGCCACCCATGCTCGCCAACGTAGGCGAGAGTTGTGAAAAGTGGGTAAGCGATCAGACAGCCGTAGACGAGGGGCAGACTCCAGATGCGTGGGCCTGTCACTGCCTGAATGTTTGTCTTGTGGTCGCAGTTCGGGGCTGGGCACTCCCGCGTGCCCACTACCTTCGAGGCGAGCAGGCGCCTCGAAAACGGCCATGTGGGACCATAGACATCCTTTGCATCACCCTCCAGCTCCTGACCGAGACCGCAGCGCACGTGAGCGACCGCAGCAACGCAAGCCTCGTACTCGTCCGCTGTTCGGGGGGTGTCGATGCGCGAGAGCGAAAAGTTGGAGCATACACTCGTCGCTGCGGAGTGGGAAGTAGCCTGTGAGGAGGTGCGCTTGTTCTCAGGCACAACAGCACAGCCCCCAGTCAAAACCACCTGCGGACTCTCCTTATCATTACTGCCGCACAGACCCTCGCGACGCAGAGGGTTCAGCAGCCGATCCGCTGATTGCTCTGAAGAGAAATTGGGCACCGTACCACAGCCGTATCCCTCCGGCGAGCCATCTGATGAGCTGCCCGCATTTCTTGACGGAAAAGACCCCACGGTGGAGGCCCTGATCTTTGCATCCACACTGCAGGCCGTGATATCCAGTGTCTGCCCCTGCAGGCGGGGAACAGTGACCTCGCGGCTGCGCTCACCCACCAGAGCATCCGGACAGTGGTGATGTTCTTCTTTGAGGGATTTTGATAACATCGAGTGATGCAGGAAAGAAGACGAGGGTGGGTCAGTGGCAGTCTGCCCCAGCACCGACGGCACAGCTGCCGCCTCTGCGTTGTGGCAAGTGAAAGCTGGCCGTCTCTCCTGGGCGTCGCCATAATGTGCCCACCCGCCCGAAGAAATAGTGGCGCATTGAGGCCAGGAGTTAGTGGTGACGCTCACTGGATGTGCGCTGTTCACCTCTGCACGGGCTGCCAAACTCGGCAATCTTTGATGTGAAAACGGCGCTGCGATCGGTGTTGTATCGCGGAGACGCGGCGTTGCACTGGTGCTCTGCCACTCTGAATTAGTAGACCACGGCATCGTGGTGCTCTCAGTCTCTGGGAGGGGGCAGAGTAAGAGCTCAGCAGAAGATGAGTCCGACATGGCTACACCGCGCCCACGAGAATCGTTTAGGCCGCGTGAATGCTGAAAGGCGAATGAAACCTAAACAAAAGAATATGAATAAAGGGGAAAGGAGTGACTCTCACTCACCTGCTCACCCACACTCAAAAAAAAAAAAAAAAGAGAAGACCGTGAGACGCCACAGAGAGAGAGATACACTACACAAAAGCGTAATAATGTTGGAGAGAATGTACATGGTTGGATTGAGAAGGAGCAAAGATTTAAACACACACACACGCGTATATATATATATATATATATATATATATATATATAGTATACGTAGAGATACAGCGCGCGTCTATTACTTACGTCGTGTCGTCGTCGGCGGACGGACGAACGACGCGCGTAGTATTACTTACTATTAGTTGATTGTTTTCG